>PVIA01006599.1:70028-95234 GCA_004024845.1 Tonatia bakeri | reverse complement strand
CACCCCCATGACTAAGGCTGAGTAAAGAGACCCTGGGACCATAAGCCACTAAGGAGACAAAACTTATCTTCCTGGTAGGGGCACTGCCTCTGCCCCCTTTTACTTCACCCTGCTTGGCCCTGGGTGGATGACTGGTTAGCCACTGATGGGTAAAATTCCTAAAAGGAGGGATGACCTAAGACAGGCATGGTCATGAAGGGGCCCTCAGGGAAGGACTTGAGGGGCTATAGAAAAAGTGGGTGATGGATCCCTGCCCCTCGGCTTTGACATAGCTTGAGTCCTCATTCTGTCTGCAAGAAGTCTTCTAATCTCTTGGCTGCCTTACTTCCCCTGTCTGACTTAAGCCTGAAACATTGATGGAGGGTGGTGCAGCCCTGTGCTGGAAAGGGCAGTTCCCCAGGGAGATCAGGCATAAGGAAGAAAACAGAAAATCCTGTGAAACCTACTTTGCTAAGAATGTCCTCAATTTTCTGATAAGGGTCCAAGCATGAAATAAGTTTGTTTCCCGAAGTTTTATGGCCCTTTAGCTAACAGACCTCGACTCAGAGTAAGCCCTCCTAGTTCTTTGAATGTTGTCTATTGTTTGATCATTACTGCCTGACAATGATGAATGAAAACCTTCCTTGAGGTAATGCTCCCAGAAAAACAATAAAAGCCTGTCCAGGCAAAGTCAGGGAGCTCTCTCACTCAGAGAGTGGCCTTGCTGTCCCTTTTTCTCCACAGGACTTCTGCAGTCCATGTGAATTTGTTTGTCACATCTACAACACCATGGACACCACTGGATACAGTCTGCATCACAGATGAGACATGGTAAGGGTATGTATTGAAAATGTTGGGCCACTGGAGTCAAATAGAACTGGGTTTTAATTCTGAATTCATTAAAATGCTGTGTGGTCTGGGTCATATTTCTTAGCTTCTCTGAGCCCCAGTTATTTCACCTAAAAACTTGTAGGAATTGTGCAAAATATGTATGAAAAAACAGCTTGGAAATAGTCCCTCAATATATTTCATTTTCCTTCTCTCACCTTTCTACTTTGCAGAGTTAGTAGCACACGAAATTGCTTTGTCTGTCCAGTTTTGCACTTACCTTGACTGCACTTCAGCAGTGTCAGCCACTTGTCGCCATTTTCCATCTGCTGTTCTGCAATCAATTGGTCGATCAACTCAGGTTTATTGAGTTGAGCATAAGAGGTCAAGAATGCTGGAGAAACTGTATGTGATCAGCCCAACCTCAAAGCATTCAAAGCTAAATTTCAAAGAAATGAAATATATTCAGGGCCTATAAAACAGATTCTACAAACCAGAGACTATGAAGTAGAGAGGGTTGGCTTCAGGAAGATGGTGTAGTCTGAACTCCAGCCTAAAGAATGGAGAGATTTGGATAAAGTGAACCAAACCAGAGGGTTTTAGATAAGATGACTTGCAGGAGCAAAAGCCCAGAAGGGTGAATTAGCCCATGATAATGTGGAGATGAAAGAAATCTGTTGCTTGGAGCAGATGGTTTGTGATGGAGGGCTATGAATCAATTTTGATAGGTGATTCAGGGACACATTCCCAAAGAAAAGAGAAACATTTTTTCCACTAAGCAAATTTAATATTAAATATTTTTATACAAGTGTATCTCCCTATAATTTACTTTAAAATGTAATTGGGTGTAAATGGCACAAAGAATCTTTTGAGTTGATGAAAATGGTCTAAAACTGTATTGTAGTGATGGTTTAATTATGCACTTCAAGTGGGTGCATGTTATGGTATATAAATGAAACTTCAATAAAGTTATTTGAAAAAAGATAATGGGGGAAAAACAGTGCATTAAGCTATAATTAGCTCTGATTGCCATTTCATGCTAGGACTATTGTGATTTCTTTTAATCATAGTGGCTCAGAGTAGAACCTTGATCTATATTTTTTGAGTGAATAAATGTTTTATAGGCAACTAAATTAAATAATGTCAACTAAATATATTTGATTTTTTTTCTCATCTCTGTTAAGCTATTGAGGAAATTTTTCCATTTAAATGTGTCTTTTAAATTCATGTTAAAATTTGGAGGAGAATGATTTATTTATTTATTTATTTATTCATTTATTCATTTATTTATTTATTTATTTTTTCTGAGAGAAGAGTTTTGAAAGTCCTGTCATGCTACCCACCTATACCAACAATGGTTTAGGTTGAGGTCTGAGCTAACAGGACAATGGATCTGAGCAAGGAAGATTTATCAAAAATCATTCCAGCTATTCTCTATCTAATATTCATGGGGGAAAGCAGTAAGAAAACAAAGGAAGAAACTGTATTGAAATGACTACCATATGCAGGATAAAATGCCATGAGAATCAAAAATCATGAAGCCCCTGTTTTAAAAATATCCTCCCAGTCTGACAACTGAGAGCACAGAGCTTGGCTGGTTCAGACACCACATTAGAGCATAGTGCTTAGTGGAAACCTAGGTCAAATGGCAGATATAAACATGAGAAATTGAGACTAAATATTTCTGATTAGACTCTACTTTGGAATTATCTGGTACTAAATTGTTTTGTTTGTTTATGTGTGTCTCTCTCACGGTTGCTTAGTTTTCTAGGGTTATAAACACTGCAGGGTTGACAATGGTCAAAATGTCCAAATAAATCAAGATTCTTTTCTTCTCTTCTCTTTTCTTTTCTTTTCTTTCTTCTTTTCTTCTTTCCTTCCTCTTCACATGACTGCTACCCCATTTTCTGATCCCTCGGTGCAGCCAACTCTGTCTTCCTCCACCTTTTGATCCCACACATGCTTGCCCCCTCAGGTGCCCAGATGTCAACCCAGCCTTAGTGGAAAGCCCATTGACTATGGCAAAGTGGGAAAGACTACTGGTTTCAGGTTCATTGTCCTGGTTAAACAAGTAAAACCCCAATCAGAAGTTGAGGCACAATGGCAAAATGAAAATTTCAGCAGAAATATTCAGGGGCAGCAGTAACTTTTAAAGGATCCTTTTGAACTTGGCTTTGCCCCCAGAGTGTATGAGAAGTGGTAGTTGGGGAATTCAAACCATCTATTTTAACTTTGAACAACAGGCCCAAAGAAGACACCCACATCACACCCATGGGCAGAAGGCATGTTCTGGACACAACAACCCCTGAGATGAATGTGGTAAAAGCAGTTGTTATTGACAACTGTGAATGAAGCCCAAGTCTAGGTGAGATCCAGGGCTACCCAGAGAGGTCTCCAGAATACTCTGTGACCCAAAAAGTTTTTTATTTTCTCTCTTCTGTTCTTCTTTTAACAGCCCCTCAGTTATTTTAAACGATAGGAATTATATCATCAGCACCAAGGATGAGTCCTGCATACCATGGCCTGTCAGTCATGCAAGTAGAGTTCTGCTTTGATCAAATAGCCTACACCATGAACAGGTCAAACATTTTATTTTCTTTCCTTTTAGTTATTGTTCTAAGTGTACATTTCTAAGGCACAGGAATGAATGATAATGTACATGTCTGAGAGACAAGTCTGTGGTTGACTCAGCAGGATTTGAAACATGCAAGATTCTCTAAATATTACCGAGGTGAGTCTCTCTCAGGGAGGAATCTGACCCAGAAAGTTAACTCACCCAAAGTCACCAATGTAGTTTCAGGGCCAGAGAAGTACTAGAAGACCCAGCTCCAGACACACCACAAACAGATTTTCAGTTCATACGTGTGTGCTTTCAACCAACTCCTACCTGTTTATTGTAGGAAAATACTCATAGATCTGGAGAGGGAAATTTTTTTTCTAAGTTTGGTACACTACTAATGAAAACATGCTTGATACAAGTACATGTAGGTGTCTTCTCTCATTGACTAACATTCTGGGTAATGTCATGCAACACTCATTGCTTTGAATACTAAAGTGTACATGTACATGCACTTTTGCATATAGAAGAGCACATCAAAGCCAGGCTTTAGGTTTGTTTTCTCTACAAAGTTCTACTTTAAGCTGACTTAGCTAGGTGTAGAAAATTAGAAGTGTGTATTAAATAGCCTTAATTTTAATAGCTTTATTTTTTATAGTTGCATTATTTTGAACCATATGAAATTGCTATTGTTTCTGGATATTGGCAGGTTTTTTTTATGGTTCAATGAAATGCTTGGGTAAGGAGTAAAAATGTAGAGAATTCTCACTTTGTGAAAGAATGTTTACATTGACTTACTACTTTGTGGCAGAATGGTTTTGTTTTTATACACAAAATTATGCTGTTATTCTAATATTCTAGAAGCCTACAGGTGTTACCAATAAGAGTTTCATTTTGGCAGAAAAGAAAATAAAACATAAATAATTGACAATGATCTGCATATGTTCTTTTTTTTCCTACCAAAGGAAAATAATTTCTTAAAGAGATTAGAGAATAACTTTTTCACATTGAGGCAAATATCAGCAAATTAAGGAAATGAGAGAAGAAATCTAATTGCATCACTATTCAAATAATACTGTCTCATTATGCAGTGCTGATTGAGTCTGCTAACCCTGTCAGTTCATATTAATTTACCTATTTATTCCTATAAAGTTACAGCTCTTTTCCTTTTCAGCCTTCCTGCAGTCTGACTGGGATACTCACGAAATCTAAAATAAATCTAAGAGAGAAATTAATCAAATCCTTAGAAGGAAAAGAGGCAAAAGAATGTTTCTTAGGTAGGTCTGACACTGTTCTACGTAAATATACATGGGTGACTTCTTTTTATGTGAGCATGCATGTGCCTATGCATAAACCATAAGGACAATAAAATCAATTAAATTTCTTTTCATCATTCTTCCAAAAGGCATAATTATTCAATGGACATCCAGCCATACCAAAATATGGCTTAAGGTTTCATTGATTTGGATGTAGCAACACAGAAAGTCATTCATGATATGAGTCACAAATCAAGTTGCAGAATATACATGATCTTATTTCTGTAGAACAAAAACTGCACATAATCAAAAATATTATATACCTATATAATGAAAAATGTTAGAATCCCACTCTGACTATAGAATTTGGGAATGGTGACTTAAAATACTTTTGTATTGTTTGCATTTCTTAAATAAGCACATATTCTTTCTACAGTCATTTAAGTTCATATATTTCCACCCTTCAGATTCATGGCCTTCAATTGAATGCTTCTCTGCTCTATGGACTGACAAAATTCTGTTCATCTCTCAAGACCCAAATCAAATGTCTTCTTAATGTCTCATCAGTAAAAAGTGATTACCTTCTACACTAACTTGGTAGCACCTTATACTTATTTACCTCTAGCCTGGCAGTTAATGAAGGCAGCTGTGGCACATTCATCATAATATTTCTGTATCTCCTGCCCTTAGCATATTACTTTGTCCCTAATAGAGCTTAATAAATATGAATGAAGGTTTATGTGAGTGGTATGTAGCTGGATAAAAATCAAGTTCAGTTCATTTCATTAGTCAGGTAATATTGTGGAGCACTGACTTGTGACATCTGCCATACTCCAGGATCCTGTGGGGATAATGATAAAAAAAAAAAAAAAGCTAACTGTGCCTCCAGGAGCTCAAGGTTTATGCAGGGGGATGTTCACAGCAGACTATTGTAATATGTTTTAAAGACTTATGATAGACCTCAGCACATCTTTGGGCAGCTAGATTAGAAAGATGATGAAAGAGAAGGATCTGAGAAGGAAGAAATGAACTTTGAAATGTCATATAATAGAGTTCAATAGAGAAAGATGAGGTGGGAAGGGGATTCTAGGCAAAAATACCCTGAGAAAATGCACCCATTGCATAAGCTCTCTGCCCCTAGCCGTGTTGAAGGGACCTGCTGGGGAAATGGTTTGAGCCAGGGTCAGAGAGGCATAAGGGACTAGATAAAGATGAGTCTTGTTTGTCACTCCAAGGAGTCTGATCTGATGCTGCAGGCAGTGAAGGGACTATGATATGCATAATGTATATGTTGTTAAAAGCATATTTGATGCCAAACCATTTACTATATTTGCTGTTGTTGGACAGAATTGTATAAGGTAAAAGAAGCAATTATTATTAATAAACATGATTTTTCCCCTTAAATTTGTGAACATGTTTGCCTCATCACTAATAAACATGTGTTTCTATAAACTGCCTCCAAGACAAAACAATGAAACATAAGGTATGTTAAAAACACCTTAGTTTCAAACTATCTCAGCATAATAAAAGCCATATATGAAAAACCCACAGCACACATAATACCCAATGGTGGAAAATGAAAGTTGTCCTCTAAGGTCAGGAACAAAGCAAGAATCCTCATTTTTACCACTTCTACTCAACATAGTACTAGAAATTTTAGCCAGGGCACTTAGGCAATATCAAAGGAATTTGGCAAGGAAAAGAAATACAAAACATACAAATTGCAAAGAAAGAAACTATCTGTTTGCAAATGATATGCTCTTATATGTGGAACATCCTAGAGTCAAAACCAAAAACAAAAACAAAAAAAAACACCTAAAGCTAATAAATGAATACAGCAAAGTAGCCAGACACAAAACTAACATACAGAAATTAGTTGTAGTTTTGAACTTCTGGCCACCATGGAGTATACCTTGGTAGATACACTTTACTTCCTTGCACAACCAAAAGAAGGACAACAACCAAGTTTAAAAAAAAAAAAAAACCAGAACTGCCAGAAAATAGAACTGTATTGAAGTCCAATAATCAAGGAGTTAAAAAAGAAACATCAAGACTGGTAGGAGGGGAGGAGATGGGCAGCTGAGGTGGACAGGATGTGAGGCAAGGCAGTGGCTGGTAGACCAAGTAGTCCCATATTTACATGTGGATAAACCAGGAGAAATAATTAGAGAGTGAGACAGACCATGCAACCCAGAGCTCCAGTGCAGGAAATAATGCCTCAAAACCTCTGGCTGTAAAAACCTGTGGGGGTTGTGGCCACAAGAGAAACTCCCAGTCTCACAGGAGAGTCCATTGGAGAGACCCACAGGGTCCTAGAGCATACACAAACCCACCCACCATGGAACTAGCACCAAAAGGGCCCAATTTGTTTCTGGGTACTGGGGGAAGTGACTGAAAGCAGAGCAAGTGCTGAACAAGTAGCATTGTACCTTCTCTGACCCTTCCCCTAGATACAGCACCATAATGCAGAGAAGTGGGTTGTCCCACCCTGGTGAATACCTAAGGCTCTGTCCCTTACAACATAGCAGGTGCACCAAGACAAAGAAATATGGCTCAAATGAAAGAACACATCAAAACTCCAGAAAAAGAACTAAGCAATGAGGAGATAGCCAACCTATCAGATGCAGAGTTCATCTGATGCATAAATGAGCATCAGGGTGTTCAGAGAAATGGTTGAGTATGGACATAAAATAAAGGAAGAAATGAAAGCCATACAAACTGAAATGAAGAAAAACAGACAGGGAAACAACAGTGAAGGGAAGGAAACTGGGACTAAGATCAATGATTTGGAGGAGAAAAAAGAGATAAATATTTAACAGGAATGGAATGAAGAAACAAGAATTCCAAAAAATGAGGAAAGACTTAGGAACCTCTGGGACAACTTTAAACATTCCAATATCTAAATCATAGGAGTGCCAAAAGGAGAAGAGGAAAAGCAAGAAGTTGAAAACTTATTTGAAGAAATAATGAAGGAGAATTTCCCTAATCTGGCAAAGGAAATAGACATTCAAGTCCAGGAAACTCAAAGACCCAAAGAAGTTGAACCCAAGGAAGCACACACCAAGACACATCATAACTACATTACCCAAGATTGAACATAAGGAGAGAATCTTAAAAGCAGCAAGAGAAAAGGAGACAGTTACCTACAAAGGAGTTTCCATTAGACTCTCAGCTGATTTCTCAAAAGAAACCTTGCAGGCATGAAGGGGCTGAAAAGAAGTATTCCAAGTCATGAAAGGCAAGGACCTTTATCCAACTACTCTATCCAGCAAAATTATCATTAGATGGAAGGTCAGATAAAGTGCTTCCCAGAGAGGGTCAAGAGAGTTCATCATCACCAAGCCCTTATTATATGAAATATTAAAGGGACTTATCTAAGAAATAGAAGAAGATCAAAAATGATGAACAATAAAATAACAACAAACTCACAACTATCAACAACTGAACCTAAAAACAAAAATAAAAACTAAGCAAACAACTAGAAGAGGAACAGAAGCACAGAAATGGAGATCACATGGAGGGTTATCAGTGGGGAGGGGGAGAGAAAGAATGAGGGGGAAGATACAGGAGATAAGAAGCATAATAGGTAGACACAAAATAAACAGGGGGAGGTTAAGAATAGGGAAATGGGAAGCCAAAGAAGTTACATGTAGGACCCATGGACATGAACTAAGGAGGGGGTGATGCTGGAGGGAGTAGGGGTGCAGAACAGAGGAGGATAAAAGGGAGAAAAAAATGCGGCAACTGTAATAGCATAATCAATAAAATATACCTAAAAATAAATAAAATCAGTTGTATTTCTGTACATGAAAATGGAAGATACTAAAAATAACTTAAGAAAACAATTTAATTTATTATAGCATCAAAAAGATAAAATACTTCAGATGCTCAAGGAGGTGAAAGACTTGTACAGTGAAAACTACAAAAGATTGCTAACAGAAATTAAAGAAGATATAAATAAGTGAAAAGACATCTCAGGTTCATGGATGGAAGATTTAATATTGTGAAGATGTCAATACAACTCAAATAGATCTATAGATTCAACATAATCTCTATTAAATTCCCAGCAGCACTTTTTTTCAGAAATTAAAAAAATAATAATCTTAGAATTTATATGGAATATCAAGGAACCCCAAATAGTCAAAACAATCTTGAAAAAGTTGGAGGTCTTACAGTACCTGATTTTAAACTTACTACAAATTTATAATAATCAAAACAATGTGAGATTATCATAAAGACAGACATATAAAAGTAGATTAGAAGTAAACCCTTGAATACATGCTTAAATGATTTTTCACAAGGGCATCATCACCATTTAATGAAAAACAGTGTTTTGAACAAATGGTTTAGGCAATCTGGATATTCATATGCAAAAGAATGAATTTGGACCTTTAAATAATAGCATATACAAAAATTAATTCAATTAACTGTAAAGATCTAAGTGTAAAACTTATAAAAATAAAACTAAGAAGAAAAACTGGGCAAAATTTCATGACACTGGGTTTGGCAGAGGCAAGAAAAAATACACAAAAATAACCATCAAAATTAAACACTTCTTTGCATCACAAAGTCACTATTAACAAAATAAAACAACCCACAAAATAGGAAAAATATTTGCAAACTACATATTTATAAAAGAGATTAATATCCAAAATGTGCAGAGAACTTCTAAACTCACCAACAAAAAAAAATTAAGAAATGGGTAAAATACTTCCATTTCAATTAGCTATTTAAAGTGTGCAAAGATACATGAACAAAGATATTCACTGCACATTATTTATGATGATAATTACAAAGGAATTATGTCCATCAAAAGGAATTAAGTAAAAAAATCTGATACAACCCCACATGGAATAATATGCAGTCACGAAAAAATTGTTCCACAAAGCATGACCAGACAACTGGACCACAAAACAACGTTAAGTGCGAAAATAAGTGAATAAATAGACAGTGTTTTTGAAAAATGTGTGTTTATTTGTGTCGGTACTGAGTAAAGTCTAGTTAACATTGGTTATATTTGGGAAGAATGATGGAGAATGGGAGGAAACTTCCATTATCTGATTGCACATTGAAGTATTTTGATCAATTAAGCATGCTTTTTAATTTAAAAATAGATGTGTAAATATATTTACCTAAAATAAGGAAAACAAGAAACATCTATGAAGTATTAAAGGAGTAACAAGGCTTATTAACAGACTTGTTTAGCATATAATTTTAAGGGGGATGAAAAGAACCAAGTTGCAAAAGTCACTCTTGATTTTCTGAAACTACACTAAACAAATAAATGCAGTTGAAGCTTTATTAAATTGTCACCACTGTTAGTCACGTTTACCTTTTAAAGGTTTATGTTTTTGTTCTTCCTAAAAGAAGCGCACATGATCTGAATAGGGTTCATATTTACAAAAACGGAAAATTCAGTCCTATTAAGAGGGCAAATCCACGACCTTAGGAATCCACCTATACAGAGGACTCTGTTCCCAGCTAGGTTAGACAGAGACTCCCTTCATTGTGGCATGGGAAGCTACCTCCGAGTCACCCCCACCGACTCGAGTTAGCTGGGACGCTTTCAGAGACGCTTGGGGACTTGCCCAGTCTCTACAGAGTGAGGCAGCAAGCACTACACGCCAGGGAGCCAGGAGGTAACCTTTGTTGCAGCCCTCCAAGTCCAGCATGCTGCCCCTCAGCAGGCACTCATCCCCAACCCCCTCTTCGCCTCGCCGTCACCCACGCATCTGCCTCCGCCTCCTCCTTTCTCCTGATTTTACCATGGGCTTGGGAGGCCAAGGCCAGCAGCTTTTACACCCTTAGGCCTGGTTCCTTGGCACCCTGCGGGATTTAGGGGAGAGGTCCCAAGCCGGGGCAGGGACCAGCCTTTCTTAGGAAAGCTGCTGAGTGTTTAAGCTTTATGCTTGTGTGCACAAAGATTGTGCTAACTTCCTAAAGAATCTATTCATTTCCAACCCAGTGTGTATAGGATACAATTTTTTTAAAAATCTGTCATTGTCATAGAAATGATGAATGTTGAAAAATAATATTGTCCAAAAACATACTCAATATATGAAATTTAATTAAAAGATGTTCTTCTGCCGACCTCTGGAAGATGCATGGTTTGCATAATAACCTTTTTCTTATTTTCATTGTGTGTATTTTCCGGTAGCTTTTTTTTCTTTCTTGAGGTAAACATGTTGGTCACAGATACCATTCTTTTCGTGTAATGTTGTGCTTCATTATCTACCATTTTATTTACAGTACAGTATAGTATCTACCATTTTACATACAGTATAGATGTTTCACAGCTTTATTCCCAAAAGATATGTACCTTGGCTTCTTTTGGTGATTTTAAAAGGCATAGGAGTGGAAGAAATCCTTTTTGCTTTTTTTCAAAGAAAATTTTGTAGAATATGCTAGAAAGTTCAGGCCGTGGGTCTGCAATGAGAGCCAGAGCTCTGCAGGCAGAAAGACCCAGGTGAATTCTAGCTCTGTCACCTATAGTCAGGGAGACAAATCCACAAAGAAAGAAGGAATCTGGGTAATAGTTGGGTGTCTTACCTGAAAATGAGAATTTTATGACTGTTTCTTGGCCTTCCAAAAACTGTCACCTGTAAAGCTTGTAACAGAGCATCATCACTAAGAATAAGCAATAACTGCTTCTCCTTTTGTTGAGTGGTTAGTAAATCTTACAACCATCCAGGAGGTGGGTATAGTTATCTGCAATTTAAAAAATAATGTATTACTTGAAAATAGCTTCTCCCATCTTGTTGGCTGCCTTTTTGTTCAGTCGATGGTTTCTTTTGCTATGGGGAAGATTTGTGTGAGGTGCACCCATTTGTTTATTTTTGTTGTTTCCCTTGCCTTTGGAGTCAAATTCTGGTATGTACTTAATAGAATATACATATATCAAATTGTAATGTTTTACACCTGAAATTTATAAAATGTTATTAACTAATATTATCTCAATAAAAATAAATGTAAAATAATAAAATAAAATTTAATTTAATATCTAATGCATTATTTGAAAAACAAAGGCTCAGGTCACAGGCTAGCCAACGATAAGGCTTACAGTCAAACACTAGTGTGTTTTACTCCCAAACTAAAACTGTTTCTAGTACCTTCACAGCATTCAACAGATTGAACTGTCCCCGAATCCAGGGACAAAATTCTAAGTGAGTGTGCATAGAATCCCACCATGTGACAGATGTATTCTGGAACTTCCAGAGTCTCTTCAGATCTCTTTGGGTTATACTGACTGAGGCCCCTAACCCTTGCTGCTGCAGGTTGTTTCTGTGTTAAGTTTGGCATTTCAAGAGAGTCAGGTTTATGATCCTAAAGTTATTCTGATTTTTAGGCCCAGGTCCCAGCTCCCTTAAAACAAAGCCACTCTTTGTGAGTTTGGAAGCAGGGAGCCTCTGTGAAGAGAGCACTCATCTGATCTTAGATCTCCATGCAGAGCTTCAAAGCAGAGGCAAAAGAGCCCAGAAAAGAGCAGACCCCAGATTTTCATGGGCAGAAGCAGCTCTTGGTCCTCCTGCCCAGAATGAGCCAGACTTAGTGATGATCCTATCTGCAAAAGCCACTGCATGGTGTGACATGGTGGGTTTGAGCCAGCCTTGAGAAGAGTAAGGTAACTCTTCTCAAGGGTAAGAGTGAGAGTAAGGGTGCCCCACAGCCAGACTGCTCAGGAAAAGCCACTTGATTGGAGAGCTTGTGAGTGTAAAGTCTGGGGGTAACCAGGCAGAGGGAGGAAATTCCATCTCCACTTTCCCTAAATGATCCCCAGTTTCTTTGGTCTCCACTCTACAGATTTTATTGACCAATCACATAGCCATGGCTGAACTACTGCATGGCTGACCTTAGTCTCCAGAAGTCAAACTGATATCGCATGGCCCAAGGACCCCACTATAAATCACACTGTTAGCATAGACTCTATGGAGTAGACTAAGGCACCCCAAGTAAAGAGACTTTGATCAGACAGGACATTCCAAGGGCTTAGACATTCCAAGGGCCATTCCTCTCTTCATCTATCCTAGTATCATCTGCTTCCTGTAGGAAACCGCCTTCATTGTGTTTTGTATACCCACCCATTGTTTAATTATGAAAAATAACCAAATATGGATAATTTTATTCTCATTACTAGCCAACAGTTTGTATTCTATGTACCCTGTTTTATTCGTTGTTTTTTTTCACATGACAATATATTCTAGACACTTTTCAATATTAGTACTTCGTAAACTTCCTTATTTTCTTTTTTCAACTGCATTGTATTCCATTATGTGAAAGTACCATTGACATTTTTATTTCCTTTTTTCTTTTTTTATAAGATTTCTTTTTTATTGTTGTTCAAGTACAGTTGTCTCCATTTTTTCCCACCACTCCTCCCCACTACAACCATCCTCACTTCCACCCTCAATCCTACCTCCCTTTGGCTTTATCCATGTGTCCTTTATACAGGTTCCTAGATGACCCTTCCCCTTACTGCTCCTCCATTATTCTCTCCCCCTTTCCTTCTAGTTACTGTCAGTTTGTTCCTTATTTCCATGTCTCTGGTTGTATTTTGCTTGCTTGTTTTTTTGTTAATTAGGTTCCACTTATAGATGAGGTCATATGGTATTTGTCTTTCACTACCTAGCTTATTTCACTTAGCGTAATATTCTCCAGATCCATTCATGCTGTCATGAAGGGTAGGAGCTCCTTCTTTCTTTCTGTTGTATACTATTACATTGTGTAAATGTACCATAGTGTTTTGATCCACTCATTTACTGATGCGCACTTAGGCTGCTTCTTGCACTTGGCTATTGTAAATTGCACTTCTATGAACATTGGGGGTGCATCGGTTCTTTTGGATTGGTGTTTCAGGGCTCTTAGAGTATAATCCCAGCAGTGGAATTGCTGAGTCAAAAGGCAGTTCCATTTTTAGTTTACTGAGGAAATTCCATACTGTTTTCCACAATGGTTGCACCAGTCTGTATTCCTACCAACAGTGCACTAGGTTTCCCTTTTCTCCACATCCTCTCCAACACTTGTTTGCTGATTTGTTTACAATGGCCATTCTGACTGGTGTGAAGTGGTATCTCATTGTGGTTTTAATCTGCATCTCTCTGAAGGCTAGTGATGCTGAGCATCTTTTCATATGTCTCTGGGCCCTTTGTATGTCCTCCTTGGAGAAGTGTCTGTTCAAGTCTTTTGCCCATTTTTTAATTGGATTTTTTGTCTTCTTGGAGTGGAGTCTTGTGAGTTCTTTATATATTTTAGAGATCAAACCCTGGTCTGAGGTATCATTAACAAATATATTTTCCCATACACTGGGTTCCCTTTCTATTTTGTTGATGTTCTTATTAGCCATGCAGAAGCTTTCTATTTTGATGAATTTCCATATATTTATTCTTTCCTTTATGTCTCTTGCTCTAGGGGACATATCAGTGAAAATATTGCTGCATGGAATATATGAAATTTCCCTGTCTGTGTTCTTCTCTAGGACTTTTATTGTGTCATGACTTATATATGTCTTTTATCCATCTTGAGATTGTTTTTGTGTATGGTGTAAGTTGGTGGTAGAGTTTCATTTTTTTGCATGTAGCTGTCCAGATCTCCCAACATCATTTATTGAAGAGGCTATTTTCACTTCATTTTATGTTTCTGACCCCTTTGTCAAATGTTAATTGATCATAGAGACTTGGTTTATTTCTGGGCTCTCTATTCTGTTCCATTGATCTAAGTGTCTGTCCTTATGCCAGTACAAGACTGTTTTGATTACTGTAGTCTTATAATATAGTTTGATGTCAGGTATTGTGATCCCTCCTACTTTGTTCTTTTCTCAAAATTGCTGCAGCTATTTGGGGTCATTTATGGTTCCATATAAATTGTTGAAATGTTTGTTCTACATCTGTGAAATATGTTCTTGGTATTTAATATGGATTGTGTTGAATCTATAAATTGCTTTGGGTAGTATGGACATTTCAATAATGTCAGTTCTTCCAATCCATGAACATGCTATATGCTTCCATTTGTTTGTGTCTTCCTTAATTTCATTCTTCAGTGTTATATAGTTTTCTGAGTACAGGTTATTTATCTTCTTGGTTAGGTTTATTCTTACATATTTTAATTTTTGTTGTTGTTGCTATAGCAAATGGGAATTTTTTCCTGACTTCTGTTTCTGATATTTCATTGTTGCTGTACAAAAATGCCTTTGGGTTCTGAATATTGACTTTGTATCTCGCCATTGTGCCAAACTCACTTATTAGGTCACGTAGTTTTTTCAGTGGAGTCTTGCAGGGTTTTCTATGTATACTATCATGTCATCTGCAAACAATAACAATTTTACTTCCTCCTTTCCAGTTTGAATCCCTTTTATTTTTTTATCTTGTCTGATTGCTGTGGGTAGGAATTCCAATACTATGTTGAATAGAAGTGGTGAAAGTGGACATCCTTGTTTTGTTCCTGATCTTAGTGGAAAGGATTTTAGTTTTTGCCCGTTGAGCATGATGTTGGCTGTAGGTCTCTCATATATGGACTTTATTATGTTGAGGAATGCTTCCTCTATTCCCACTTTGCTAAGTGTTTTTATCATAAATGGGTGCTGAAACTTATCAAATGTTTCTCCTGCATCTATTGATATGATCATGTGATTGTTGTGTTTCCTTTGTTTATGTGATGCATTATGTCTATTGATTTGCAAATATTGTATCATCCTTGCATCACTGGGTTGAATCCCACTTGATCATGGTGTGTGATCCTTTTAATGTATGGCTGGATGTGGTTTGCCAACATTTTGTTGAGGATTTTAGTGTCTATGTTCATCAGTGATATTGGCCTGAAGTTTTCTTTCTTTGTTGTGTCTTTATCTGGTTTTGGGATTAGGATGATGCTGGCTTCATAAAAAGAGTTTGGGAGTCTTCTGTCTTCTTGGATTTTTTGGCATAGTCTGTGAAGAATAAGGGTTAGCTCTTCCTTAAATGTTTTGTAGAATTCTTCTGTGAAACAGTCCAGTCCAGGGCTTTTGTGTGCTGGGAATTTTTTGATTACTGCTTTGATTTCACTAGCTATTATTCGTCTGTTCAGGCTTTCTGCTTCATCTTCATTCAGTTTGGGAAGATTATATATTTCCAGAAATTTGTTCATTTCACCTAGGTTTTCACATTTCTTGGCATTAGTTGTCTGTAGTAATTTCTTATAATCCTTTGTATTTCTGTGGTATCAATTGTAATCTCTCTCCTTTCATTTCTGATTGTGTTTATTTGAGTCTTCTCTCTTTTTTTATTGATGAATATGCTTAAAGGATTGTTGGTTTTGTCTATCTTTTCAAAGAACCAGCTCCTGGACTTATTGAGTCTTTGAATTGTTCTTTTCAGTCTCTATGCCATTTAATTCTGCCCTGATCTTGGTTATTTCCTTACTTCTACCTGGGCTTTATTTGTTGTTGTTCTAGTTCTTGCAGATGTTGGGTTAGGTTGTTTATTTAAAATGTTTCTATCTTTTTTAGGTAGGCTTGTATCCCTACGAACTTTCCTCTCAGGACTGCCTTGGCTGTGTCCCATAAGTTTCTACTGTGGTGTGTTGGGGACCACTTTGTGTGGCATCGGAGACTGTAGCCCTGTGCAAGCAAGGCCTTGAAAGAGGCCTGTAAGACTTGACCAGAAATCCAGGAATGCAGGAGGCAAGCATGACCCGATACTAACACTGAGGGTTCCCATGGGAAATCAGGCCTGAAGAATACATTGTATCTATTGAAGCTTGCTTTGCTTGCATAGCCCTATTTATATAAGCCGGATGTTTAAGCTCAAAACATAAGTAATTAACTCCTTATCTCTTGAAACACACCTTAACAACCATCTGGCATCAGCATGTCTAACAGACCCTGACCTGAGGCAGATCTCTCTGTTCCTTCAATTGTTATCTATAGGTTATATCTGTTTTCTATAACTATAGTTTTTGACATTGATTAATGAGCTATTCATGCATGCTATATACCCCTACACGTACTGATCCCAATAAAAGCTCTTTTGGAGAAGGGCTTGGGGCATTCTTCACTAGAGAGAATCACCATCCTCCCCACCTCCAGACAGATTTTGTCCAGGACAACTCATTTCATCCACAACCGGGAGGACCCCACAGGATGGGGTTTCCCTGAGTTGTACATTCATTTTTATTTGTTTCCAGAAACTTTTTGATTTTTTCCTTGATCTGATTTTAACCCATTCGTTGTTTAATAGCATGCTTTCAGTCTCCACAAATTTGAGTGTTTTTTAGTTTTTTTCATTGAGGTTGGTTTCTAGTTTCAGGCTCTTGTGGTCTGAGAAAATGCTTGATATGATTTGAATTTTATTGAATTTGTTGAGGCTTGTGTCCTATCATGTGGTCCATCTTTGAAAAAGTTCCATGTGCTTTTGAAAAGAATGTGTATTTTGCTTCTTTGTGATGAAAGGTTATATATATATCAGTTAAGTCCATTTGACCTAGGGTATTGTTCAATGCTGCAATATCCTTGTTGGCACTTTGTTTGGAAGATCTATCCATTTTTGACAGTGGGGTATTAAAATCCCCTAGTATAAGTGTGTTGCTGTCTCTATCTTTCTTGAAGTGCTCCAAGGTTTTCCTTATGTATTTGGGTACTCCTATGTTGGATCCATGTATGTCTATAATGTTTATGTCTTTTTGATGAACTCTTCTCTTGAGTATTATGAAGTGACCTTCTCTCTTTCTATGGCCTTTGTTTTTAAGTCTATTTTGTCTGATATAAGTATTGCTACCCTGGATTTCTTTTCCTGTCCATTTGCTTGGAATATTGTTTTCCAACCTTTTACTTTCAGTCTGTGTAGGTATTTTGTTTTGAGGTGGGTCTCTTGGAGGCAGCGTATGTACAGGTCGTGTTTTCTTATCCATTCAACTACCCTATGTATTTTGATTGGAGCACTTAATCCATTTATATTTAAGGTTATTATTGATAGGTACTTAATCATTGCCATTTTACCCCTTGTACCTATATTTGCCTCTCTCTCACTCTTTTTCTTCCTCTTCTTAAAGCAGTCCCTTTAGCATATCTTGAAGTACTAGTTTGGCAGAGGTGTATTCTTTCATCTGTCTTGTTTGGGAAACTCCTTATTTTGCCTTCCATTTTAATTGAAAGCTTTGCTATGTAGAGTAGTCTTGGTTGCAGGCCTTTTTTTCATTTTTTAAATTAATTAATTTATTTTTAAAGAGGAAAAGGGAAAGAGAAAGAGAGAGAAACATTAACGCGTGCTTCTCTCTCATGTGCCCCCTACTGGAGACCTGACCTGTAACATAGGTAGGTGCCCTAGACTGGGAATGGAACCAGTGACCTTTTGGTTCACAGGGTAGCATTCAGTATCACTGAGCCACACTAGCCAGGACACATGTTTGCTTTTCATTACTTGGAATATTTCTTGCCATTCCCTTCTGGCTTGTAGTGTTTCCATGGGGAAGTCAGCTGCTAGTCTTATCAGGACTCCCTTGTTACTTCCAGCTGCCTTTAAGATTTTCTCTTTGTGTTTGAATTTTTCCACTGTAATTATGATGTGTCTTGGAGTGGTCCTCTTTGGGTTCCTCTTGATTGGGACCCTCTGTGCTTCCTGGACTTGTATGATTTTTTCTCTCCTCAAATTAGGGAAGTTTTCCATCATTACTTTTTCAAACAAATTTCCTCATCTTGCCCTTCTGGTATCTGTATTACATGGAAATTATTATGTTTCATGTTGTCCTGCAGTTCCCTTAATCCCTCTTTGTTCCTTTTGAGTCTTTTTTCCTTTTCTTGGTCTTGCTGGGAGTTTTTTTCTACCATATCCTCCAGCTCACTGGTTTGATCCTCTGCTTCAAAGACTGCCTTTGATTTCTTCTACTGTGTTCTTCAATTCAGAAATTGTATTCTTCATTTTCTCTTGACTCTTGTTGATTGTTTCTGTGTCCTTTCTTGTGCTGATATAGTTTGCAGTAAGTTCCTTGTAGTTTCCCTGTAGTTTTTGGTAACTCTCAGTGAACTCCTTGAGCTTCCTTACAACTATTGTTTTGAATCCAATATCTGACAGTTGACTTGCCTCTATTTCACATAGCACTTTTTCTGAGGATTCCTCCTTTCCTTTCAATTGGGGGTTGTTTCTTTGTCTTCCCATTATTTGTGAGACTCTTCTTGTTAGCCTCAGCTTCTTAACTTGATCTGTTTTGACTCCCTGAGTTTGTTTTGTGAATTTCTATGGTGGGAGACCTGTGAGATTCAGTGGTGCAGTTTCCTTGATCTCCTGAACTTGATGCTCTTGGGATGCACTTCATGGCATTTATATTAGCTCTCTGGATGTAATTGAGTTTTGATTGTTGTTGGTTCTTTCTTTGGTGTGTTCTTTCCTCCATCTGGTTGACTGAGGGTCACTCTGCTCACCACATCTTGTGTGCTGTTGTGCAGGTGCTGCCAGAAGAAAACTGCAAAACCCAAGAAACAATGCCATATATGCAAAAATAACTCCTTCCACCTGCAATCCCACTATTAACAGCAAATGAACCAGTATTAATAAAGGTGTAAGGAGATTAAGACTATTATAAGAAAGGAGAAAAATAAACCATGGCATAAAATCTAGTAACTTAATATGCACAAATGATGGACAAAAAAATGAATGTTATAAAGCTATGCAAGAAAGAAAATATCACAAATCATGGAGAAGACCACAGTGGATTTCATCTCAGTAGCCTCTAGTGTTTACCACTGTTATTTTTTTCTGGATCCACCTCTGGTGATGCCAGATGTTGACCCCATCTGGCCTTAGGCAACCTGTTTGAGACTTCAAGGATCTACTGTCTGTGGTTGTCTCCTTCAGTTGTTAATCAAGTCACTCTGCACTCAGCAGTCAGGCTTAAGACCCATAGGTCCGGGCAGAATCGTTCTTGTGGTTGGGGCTATTGTTTCCCCTCAAGCTGCTACTGTTTGGAGGGGAGTGGTCTTCTTGAGCACAATGGCTGTTGCCATATGGGGGATGACTCAGCACCTGCTCTCTCAGTTCTTTCCCCAAAGCTTCTGTCCCCAGTTTCTCCTCAGGCATCTCTAGCCTGCTCCATTCCCAGCTTTGCTGGAGCCCAGGGTAAGTGGCTGCAAATTAAAATTCGTGCATTTGTCCTTTAAGCAGCTCTGTGCATCTCCAACCATCCATCTCTGGCAGAGAACCACCCTGCTGCTTTTCACCACTAGTTGTTATCTGTGTACTTTTGGGGTTCTGGTGCTATGGCTGGAGGTTCCAGCTTAGGGTTTAGACTCCACACTTCTCAGGGGGATACAACCAGCCTTTTAATTATTTCTCCAGCACTGAAGCCTGTGAACACCCAGTCAGCCCTCTCGAGTCTCTACTGCACTCCTTACCAGACAGGTTGTGCTGAAGCTGATTCTTCTGTCTGTCTGAGGTTATAAGTCTTCTCTCTCACTATTGTTCAGTTGTTTGCTCTGGGTGATTTCTCCACAATTTAGTTGTAACTCCAGATTGGTCCTGGGAGGAAGTTAGTGTGGCTTCCATCCACTCCTCTGACATCTTGTGCCTCTTCTATTGATTTTCTTTTCCAACAGTCTTTAAGAAAATTTTTTTTCACTTACAAATGACATGCAGTTTTGTTACCAAACTCAAGGGGTTTGCTGTTTGGGGTGCTCTATTCAAAAAGGAGATGTGGTTATTGCAAGGTAGTTTTATTAACTTGCAGCAAGTAAAGGAAACTTTCTTTGCTTTACTTGCTGCAAGTTAATATAAAAAATTCATATCCAAAGCTCCGCCTCCCTGAAGAGGGGCTTAGCCATTGCTTATTTACATTATCTGGTCAAATATGTTTATTTATTTTGTGCAGTTGGGTACACTTACAAGCTGAGTTCCTATCAAGCTTATCCTGTTTATGGCTGATCTGCAAAGTACTTTCCTACATTTTAACATTTATCAAGAATAGCTTAGACCTTGAGACCCTTGTACATAACAACATTACGTTAGTTTCAGCTCTAAACAATAATTAGAAACTTATACAACTTAGAAAGTGATCATTTCAATAAGTTTAATGCCCATCTGACAACATACATAGTTATTACAAGCTTACTGAATATATTCTCTATGCTGTACTTTACATGCTCATGACTATTTTTATAACTGAAAATTTGTGCTTCTTAAACCATCAGTTTCTTAGGAAAGGCACTTAAGTTATTTATAATAAGTAATTTTTATATAAATAACTATATGTGTGTATCCATGGGTAGGGGACAAGGTTAAATTATAGGTTAAATGCTAGAAATGGGTTTACCTGTTCAGAGGTTAAATGCATTTTTAATTTTGATAAATATTGCACAATTGTCCTCTATAGTGGTTGTAAAATTTTACATTTCTGTATACGAAGTATTTGCTCATTCATTATTTATTTACTTAAGCATCAACAATCCTTTAAGTCACTGATGAGACAGTAGTGAGTACAACAGACAAAAATCAGTCTTCATGTAGCATACCTTCAAATGAGGATAAACAAACTATATCAACTTTTAAACACATCATTTTACGTCAGAAGTTGAAGAACTGCTGTAAAAAAATAAAGCTGCATAATTGTATGCTGAGGGTTTGGAAAGACAGTTTTTAGTTTTAAATAAAATAGTCAGAAAGTCTTTCATGAGACTATATTTGAGACAAACTTTAGAAAATGAAGGAGTGAACTGCTTAGATATCTAGAGAATATTTTAGGCTGAGGAAGTAACCAGTGCAAATGTCCTGAAGGTAGAGCTAAAGGGTTTCAGGGACAGCAAGCAGTGCTAGAGCAGAATAAGTAAGAGGAGAGTGAAAAAAAAAAGATAAACAAAGATTGATCATGTAGGGCCTTGAAGGTCATTGCAAAGAGCCTGGCTTCTGTTGGCTCTTTGGACCAAAATCATGGACCAGTCATTGTGGAAGGTGATATGGCATGTATTCTCCCAGACCCTGAGAACGTAACTTACATGTAAGTGGTTTATGTTGGAACAAATACCCAGAAAAGAGGCATGAGGGTACAGGGAAGATTGAAACAAGAAAGAGGGAAAAGATAGACTCAGAGCAATTTATGGAGCTCATGACCACAGTGGGTTGTGGACACAGTCTCTATGAGAACACTCCAAGAAAGTATAGGAGAGTTGTCCCTCAGAGAGATCCACTTGGGACAGGAGATAAAGTATTTATCCTATTTCTGTCCTTAGGTGAAGGCTGTTGCTGGACCCATGCACTTGCTGTTGCATTAATCAGTAGTAGTTCCCTTGGACTGGTCAGCTCCCCAAGTGGCATGAGAGATGGCCTGGGCAGAATGCACAGTGCTACTCTGCAGACACTTGAGGAGAGTGTGGCCAGAATGGGGAGTTAGGCATAACATGCGACACCTACATGAGTCTGATATAGGTGCCTGATTGAGGAGATTTTTGTTTACTAAAGTGGAATTTAAATACAGTGATATTCACTCCTTTTAGGTGTTTCTATATTTTGAAGATATTTTCACTTCTGAGTTTGATTTTTCCTGTTCTTTACAGTGTCTTACAAAGCATAGAAGTTTTTAACCTATCCATTTTTTAAATAACTTTTTCTTCTTTGAGTTATGCTTTTTATTTGTCCTTTCAAAGAAATCTCAATAAAATTATGTCCTGCCCTGGATGGTGGGGCTCAGTTGGTTGGAGTGTCATCCTATAACTGAAAGGTGTGGGTCCAATTCCCAGGCAGGGACACCTAGGTTGCAGGTTCTGTCCCCTATTTTAGTGTGCGCGATCCTTGGTCAGGGTGCATACAGGAGGCAAGCAGTCAATGCTTTTCCCTCACATTGATGTTTCTCTCTCTCCCTTTCTCTCTAAAAGCAATGAAAAAGTATCCTCAGATGACGATTGAATGAATGAATAAAAAAATAAAATCCTGCTTTCTTCTGCAAGTTTTATGTTATAGGTCTTTTCTCTGCCGCCCCCCCCCCCCACCCACCATGGAAAACAATTCAACCCTTTAATGAACGATTGTTTTATTTATTTATGTTTAAAGTATATTTTATTGATTATGCTATTACAGTTCTCCCGATTTTTTCTACCCTTTATTCCCCTCCTCCCTGCACACCCCACCGTCCAGCCCCCAACCCCCTTAGTTCATGTCCGTGCATTGTACATACAAGTTCTTTGGCTTCTCCATTTCCTATACTATTCTTAACCTCTCCATCTATTTTGTGCCTACTAATTATGCTTCTTATTCCCAGTACCTCCCCCTACCATTTTCCCCCTCCATGTTATCTCCATTTCTGTGATTCTGTTCCTGTTTTATTGTTTGCTTAGTTTTTATTTTTGTTTTTAGATCCAGTTGTTGATAGTTGTGAGTTTGTTGTTATTTTATTGTTCATCTTTTTTTCTTTTCTTTTTTTATTTTAATCATTGTTCAAGTACCGTTTTCTCCCCTTTACTCCCAATCCAGCCCGTCCACCCCTCCCTCCCAACTTCCTTCCCATTACCACCCTCCCCCTAGTTTTTGACCATGTGTCTTTTAACTTTGTTCCTGTAAACCCTTCCCCTTTTCCCCTGAAACTTCCTCTTCTCTCTCCTCTGGTCACTTTCCACCTGTCCTCTATTTCAGTGTCTTTGACTGTATTTTGCTTGTTTCTTTCTTTTGTTGTTTAAGTTCCTGTTAAAGGTGAGATCATATGGTATTTATCTTTCACCACCTGGTTTATTTCACTTAGCATAATGCTTTCTAGTTCCATCCATGCTGTTGCAAAGGGTAGGAGCTCCTTCTTTCTTTCTGCTGCATAGAATTCCATCATGTAAATGTATCATCATTTTTTGATCCATTCATTTACTGATGGGCACTTAGGCTGCTTCCTGCACTTGGCTATTGTAAATTGTGCTGCTATCAACATTGGGGTGCATAGGTTCTTTTGGATTGGTGTTTCAGGGTTCTTAGGATATAATCCTAGCAGTGGAATTGCTGGATCAAAAGGCAGATCCATTTTCAGTTTTCTGAGGAAGTTCCATACTGTTTTCCACAGTGGTTGTACCAGTCTGCAGTCCCACCAACAGTGCACTAGGGTCCCCTTTTCTCCACAACCTCTCCAACATGTGTTGTTTGTTGCTTTGTTTACAATGGCCATTCTGACTGGTATGAAGTGGTATTTCATTGTGGTTTTAATCTGCATCTCTCTGATAGCTACCGATATTGAACATCGTTTCATGTGATTTTGGATCTTCTGTATGTCCTCCTTGGAGAAGTGTCTGTTCAAGTCCTTTGCCCATTTTTAATTGGGTTGCTTATCTTCTTAGAGTGGAGTTGTGTCCACTCTAAGAAGTTCTTTATATATTTTGGAGATTAAGCCCTTGTCTGAGGTGTCATCTGCAAATATGTTTTCCCATACAGTTGGTTCTATTTTTATTTCAATACTGTTTTCTTTAGCCATGCAGAAGCTTTTTATTTTGATGAGGTGCCATTTGTTTATTCTTTCCTTTATGTCCCTTGCTCTAGAGGACATATCAGTAAAAATGTTGCTGCATGAAATATCTGAGACTTTCCCACCTATCTTTCTTTGGGATCCCTGCTAACATAGGCAGATAAAATAGCAGAGAGAGCTCAGCATAGAACACAGTTCTGATCCAAGGAAGCAGCAAATACTTCACTTAAATGATTTCTTTAGTAACAACATCCTGTGCCAGCTGGTGGTTAGAGACATCATTGGATGGCAGAGCACACAGGTCAGATTTGCAGAAGACATGCTCTGGCCTCCAAAGGAGAGTTTATGGATTACAGAAGTGGGGGTGGGGATGAGGAGTGTGGGGTAAAGTGCCACAGGTCATCTCCTTAATTATCCTGGTCCACGATGGGTGCCATCATTTTAATGGCATAAATCTACAATGTTATGTCTGACTCCCAGTCACGATGGAGGTATAGGTAGACCCATGGTGCCTCCTTGAACAACCAAAAGAAAGACAACAACAATTTAAAAAGAAAAAAAAAGAACCAGTAACAACAGAAAATTGAACTGTATGAAAGCCCAACAACCAATGAGTTAAAGCAGACACATTTATCCAGGGTGGTAGGAGGGATGGAGTCGGGCAGCCAGGACAGAGAGGGCTTGCGGCAAAGCCTCAGCTGGTGGACCCCAGGCGCACCAGTCAGTGGATTGTGGGGGACATGGCATGCAAGGCGGCTGGTGGATCCAGTAGCCCCACATTCTTGTGCAGATAAGCCAGGTGAAACTGGGGAGCAAGACAGACCCCACAACCCAGGGCCCCAGCGCAGGGAAATAAAGCCCCAAAATACTGATTAAAAATACCTGTGGGGGTTGAGGTGGCAGCGGGGAAAACTCCCAGCCTCACAGGAGAGTTCGTTTGAGAGACCCACAGGGTCCTAGAATGTATGCAAACCCACTGACACAGGAATCAGCACCAGGAGGGCCCAGTATGCTTGTGGGAAGCAGTGGAAGTGACTGAAACCTGGCAGAGAGTGGAGCAAGCACCATTCATTGTTCCCTCTCCAACCCCTGCCCCACATACAGTGTCACAACCCAGAGACTGGGTTGCTCTGCCCTGGTGAACACCTAAGGCTCCGCCCCTCACTACATAACAGGCGCATCAAGACAAAAAAAAAAAAAAAG
>PVIA01006599.1:0-69928 GCA_004024845.1 Tonatia bakeri | reverse complement strand
ACTGGGTTGCTCTGCCCTGGTGAACACCTAAGGCTCCGCCCCTCACTACATAACAGGCGCATCAAGACAAAAAAAAAAAAAATGGCCCAAATGAAAGAACTGATCAGAGCTCCAGAAAAAATACAACTAAGTGACAAAGAAATAGCCAACCACCAGGTGCACAGTTCAAAACACTGGTGATCAAGATGCTCACAGAATTGGTTGAATTTGGTCACAAATTAGATGAAAAAATGAAGGCTATGCTAAGTGAAATAAAAGAAAATATACAAGGAACCAATACTGATGGGAAGGAAACCGGGATTCAAATCAATGGAGTGGACCAGAAGGAAGAACGAAATATACAATCAGAAAAGAATGAAGAAATAAGAATTTAAAAAAGTGAGGAGAAGCTTAAGAACCTCCAGGACATCTTTAAATGTTCCAACATCTGAATTATAGGGGTACCAGAAAGAGAAGAGGAAGAGCAACAAGTGGAAAAGTTATTTGAACAAATAATAAAGGAGAACTTCCCCAATCTGGCAAAGGAAATAGACTTCCAGAAAGTCCAGGAAGCTCAGAGAGCTCCAAAGAAGTTGGACCCAAGGAGGAACACACCAAGGCACATCATCATTACATTAGTCAAGTTGAAAGATAAGGAGAGAATCTTACAATCAGCAAGAGAAAAGGAGAGAGTTACCTACCAAGGAGTGCCCATAAGACTGTCAGCTGATTTCTCAAAAGAGACCTTACAGGCAAGAAGGCACTTGAAAGAAGTATTCCAAGTCATGAAAGGCAAGGACCTACATCCAAGATTGCTCTATGCAGCAAAGCTTTCATTTACAATGGAAGGGCAGAGAAAGTGCTTCTCAGATAAGGTCAAGTTAAAGGAGTTCATCATCACCAAGCCCTTATTATATGAAATGTTAAAGGGACTTATCTAAGAAAAAGAAGATAAAAGACATGTACAGTAAAATGACAGCAAACTCATAGTTATTAACAACCATACCTAAAACAAAAACAAAAACAAACTAAGCAAACAACTAGAACAGGAAAAGAACCACAAAAGTGGAGATCACATGGAGGGTTAGCAACAGGGGAGTGGGAGGAGAAGAGGGGGGGAAAGGTATAGAGAATAAGTAGCATAGATGGTAGGTAGAAAATAGACAGGGGGAGGGTAAGAATAGTATGGGAAATGTAGAAACCAAAGAACTTATATGTATGACACATGGACATAACTAAAGGAGGGGAATGTGGATGGGCGGGAGGTGTGCAGGATGGAGGGGAATGCAGGGGGAAAAATGGGACAACTGTAATGGCATAATCAATGAAATATATTTTAAAAAATCTGTAATGTTCTGTACCCACTGCCATAAAGGCAAAAGTGGATTTGCTGGTATTGTAATTCTGTTTAATTTTTTTCTGTGTTTTCCACAGTAGCTGCAGCCTTTTACATTTCTACGACAATGGTACAAGGAGGATTCCAATCTGATATGATTTGGAAACATTTTCTGAATTCTGTGAGTTATTTTTTATTAAGCTGAGAGTGTCCTTTGGTAAACTAAAGTTTTTAATTTTGATGAAGTTTGATTTATCTATTATTTATTTGGTTGCCTGTTCTTTTGGTGTTATAACCAAAAAATTGTTACTAATTTCAGTATCATGATAGTATTCTTTTGTGTTTTCACCTAAAGTTTTATAGTTTTAGTTCTTATGTTTGGGTCTTTGATCCATTTTTGTGTGAACATTTGCATATGGTATAAGAGTCCAACTTTATTTTTTTTCATGTGGATATCCCATTTCCCCAGCATTATTTGTTGAAATGAACATCCTTTCCTTTTGAATGGTCCTGGCAATCCCATGCAATTTTAAAATTCAATTCATTAAAATTTTTATTTTAAGGTCTTTGAGGAAACTGAAGTTCAAACATAACCAGAGGCTGAAGCTCTTAGATGATTACAAAATTATGCTGTACTGTAAATGACTGAAGCTTACAAATTTTTTTTATTATACCATGGAGTTCAACACAATCACTCAAGAAATGTAAGTACATATTCTAATATATGGTTCTACAGTTTCCCTTGGGTCACAGCTGGAGAAGATGGCTGGAATAGCTAGGAAAATCTGACTTGCACCTTAGCCTCATAGCAGGCTGTGTGGCAGGTACTGCTCCAAAGAATGCCATCCCTTTAGTTTCTGGAATGTGATGCAATACACTGGAGAGAGCATGGATTCTTTTTATGCCAAATGTGTCCCAAGTCTAGAAGGAAACCAAGAAATATCTAAATGTCAAAGAAATATGGGAGAATGTTATTTAAGCAAGAAAT
Source organism: Tonatia bakeri (assembly GCA_004024845.1). Classification (NCBI taxonomy): domain Eukaryota; kingdom Metazoa; phylum Chordata; class Mammalia; order Chiroptera; family Phyllostomidae; genus Tonatia; species Tonatia bakeri. The sequence goes on along the minus strand of PVIA01006599.1, from coordinate 67,625 downwards.
TATATCATCTAATTATACAAAATCTGTTAAGTAATGTATTACCGAAAGATGCATCATACTAACCATTTTGTTCTTATTCCTACTCTTTTCTATCTCCACTTCTTTGTTAGATAACTTAAATGAGTAGTATTATTAAAATGGTCACATTTTAGTCACATGACCAATCCTTAGCTCTGCCTTTGATAAAATGCAGTTGATAGGCCGTCCTGATTCCTATTTAAAATGCAGCATCTGTGAAAGCATATTTTTGCATGCATTTATCTAGATTTCTTTAGCTCACTAGGAAAATGAGACATAATTCTTTAACTCTGGAAGTTTTAAACTGTAGGGGAATGAACAAATCTGGTGTGATGGTATTTGAGAGCCCAAGGCCACTTAACACCTTTTCCCAATATAATAACCCCTTCCAACTTGTTTAAATTCAATGAACCAAGAATTACTCTTTTAAAGGTTACCTGTTTATAAAGTCGTTTACAACCAGTTACAGTTTCATGGAAAAGAGTTTTGATATTTGTATGAAGACACTTATAAAATAACAGACTTTTCTGAGTTATTTACAGAAGCATGTGGTTTAATAAAAGAAGGACAGTAGAAACTGTTTACCTCCCTTCTCTCTGTGTTTTGGATTTATCATCTTCCTCAATAAGTTTTTCTTGAGATTTAATGTAAGAAATTTGCTTTAGTAACTTTTGCTTCAGTGATTTCTACTTTAATTTACACAATGTCAGGATTTAAGTGACAGTTTGTGAAAATATTTTAAATGGAGGAAAATATATTTGTATATTAAATATTAAAGTACATAATTAAGAATTTAAGGAACAAAAATCAGAAACATGGTATGTTTGTCCTTTTTTATTTACAGAAATCAAACAGTGCTTTTCCTGTAGAGTTGAACAGTCAACCCATTCATTAAGTAAATCAATCAACAAGATTGATTTAAGCTCTGGTCTTGTGCTCATTATCCCCTGCATGATGTTCTTTCAGCATGTTTTTTAAGAAACAATCTACATGTCCCTTTTCTAACAGTTTCTTAGTCTCAGCCTTTCCATTTAATATTTAAACTTACCACAGTAATCTTGCAGCCTGCCCCACAGTTTGCTGCGGAATAAACAGGAACCACTAGGCTAGATTTTACTGTCCTCCGCGCTCAGGAGATTTTAACCCGAACTCTAGACTAAAGGACGCAGGACTAACTAAAAACACACTTGGAGCGTCCCATACACTTTTTCCCGTAAACTGCTCGCTGAGCGCATAAACTCGGAGTGTTTGGTTGATCCAGGTCCCCAGGGAGGAGCGAGACCCTCCTTAGCGCTGTCCCGAGGCCCTCAGCTGTGTCCTGGAGTGGTCCACTGAGGTAGCCGCGTACCTCCGCCCTAGGACGCGCTGGGACCCAGCCTCGTCACGCGTCAGCAGTCCCCGCACCTGAAGGCTCCGCCCACATGCCAGCTCAGCCAATCTTAGCGCGGGCTGGTTGGGGGGCGGGGCTGGGGCTGGACGGAATCCCGGGCCTTAAATGGACAGCCTGAGGGCCACAGTCCAGCCAGGGAGATCCCTGGACCAGCATTTGCTGGTGTGTATTTGGCAACCTCTGCCTCCGCAGGTGAGCACCCCCTGGCCTGGGCCTGGTGCAGTCGGGCCACCCCGGGAATTGGGGCGGCCGCCAGCCTTTGGGGTCGAGGGTTCGGGATTCCAGAAGTCGATGTCTGCAGGTCTGACGCAGCGGACCGCTGGGCAGCGGCAGCTGCCGCTCCAGGCACCGCTTAAACATCCTCTGGAAGCATCTGGAGGATGCGAAGGGCTGGGAGCGTGGTGGCACGCCTCTTGCCAGGTTGGGCCCTCAGCAAACTGTGTTGCCTGACCCTGAGCTGTTTTTCAGACCCCTGGTGACCCTTACCCTGTCTGGTCGTGGGAATGGGAGTCTCCGGACTGCTTTTCTCCACTCATGTCTTTAGCCTTCCTCCACAGACCTTGTGTAAATACTTGCGAGGATAAATTAAATGTTTTCACTACATTGTAGAGGCTGTAACATCTCAGAAGAAAGTAGGGTAGCCCCTACTTTTTAGAAGATGGGACTAATCAGAGACTCATGTCTTTTTCCTTCTTAGATTTCTGAAACATGAATCCTTCACTCTTCCTGGCTGCCCTTTGCTTGGGGATAGCCTCAGCTGCTCCAAAACTTGATCACAGATTAGCTGTACGATGGAACCAGTGGAAGACAACACACAAGAAACTATATGACGAGGTTGATAACATCTGAAACTGTTCGGAGGGAACCGGCAGAAAATGGCCCTTGCTGTGGAGAGTTTAAAGCAGAGAGTAGTTTCTTGAGACCAGCCCTTACCAAGGCCATAACTTCATAACACCCCATCACTGGCACAACACAGGCATACATCGTTGCTGTGTGGGTGCTGGAGAACAGCTCCCAGAAGTATAAAACCTTCCCTGACAGTGGTTCGTCTTCCTCTCTGCTGTAAATCCATTTGATGAATAAACAGGAACCACTAGTGGAGGTGAGTTGGTTTAAATAAAAATAAATGTCATAGCCTATTTCTTTGTCTCTAGAACGAAGAAGGATGGAGGAGAGCAGTGTGGGAGAAAAATATGAAAATGATTGAAATGCACAATCAGGAACACAGCCAAGGGAAACATAGCTTCACCATGGCAATGAATGCCTTTGGTGACATGGTGAGTTTGGCACGGGACGCTTCAATTTTTGTGCTCCCTGTCCTAATACTTTTCCAAAATAATCTCTTTATAACATTCTATTATCTTTCCCTTGAAGACTAATGAAGAATTTAGGCAGGTGATGAATGGTTTTCAATACCAGAAGTACAGGAAGAGGAAAGTGTTTCAAGAATCTCCCTCTGCTAACATCCCCCCATCTTTGGATTGGAGAGATAAAGGCTATGTCACTCCTGTGAAGGATCAGGTATGACAGCATTCACAGGGTCTCTCTCTAAGAGTAAAGCCATAAAGGAGTTGCTTTCCATGAAATGTAGACCATGGAACAGTGTGCAGTTTCTATTTTTTAAATATACCAGATCTTGCCAAATCTTGCTATTTGTTTTGTAGACTAAGCACTTTTGAATTTTGTTTTCAGGGTCAGTGTGGTTCTTGTTGGGCTTTCAGTGCAACTGGTACCCTTGAAGGACAGATGTTCCGGAAAACTGGCAAACTTGTTTCCCTGAGTGAGCAGAACCTGGTGGACTGCTCTCAGCCTCAAGGCAATCAGGGCTGCAATGGGGGCCTAGTACATAATGCCTTCCAGTATGTCAAGGACAACAAAGGCCTGGACTCAGAAGCATCTTATCCATATCATGCAAGGGTAAAATACACTTCTTATATTTTAAAAAAATTACAGTTATTCTATTATAGTTTTCCCAATTTTCCCTCTTTGTTCCCCTCTGCCCAGCCCATCGCCTGTTCCCTCAGTCAGTCCCTACACTATTGTCCATGTCCATCAGTCATCCATACATGTTCTTTGACTAGTCCCATCCCCTTCTTTCCACCATTATCCTCCTTGCCTCTGGCCACTGTCAGCCTATTCCATGTTTCTGTCTCTGGTTCTATTTTGCTTGTTGGTTTATTTTAAAGAATGTTCTTTACATTCCTCTTATAAGTGAGATCATATGGTATTTGTCTTTCACTGCCTGGCTTATTTCAGTTAGAATATTCTCCAGTCCCATCCATGCTGTTGTGAAAGGTAGGAGCTCCTTCTTTCTTTCTGCTGCAACGTAGAATTCCATTGTGTAAATGTACCAGTTTTTTGATCCACTCATCTACTGATGGGCATTTAGGCTGTTTCCAGCACTTGGTTATTGTAAATAGTGCTGCTACAAACATAGAGATGCATAAGTTCCTTTGAATTGGTGTTTTGGAATTCTTAGGGTATATTCCCAGCAGTGGAATTGCTGGTTCAAAAGGCAGTTCCATTTTTAATTTTTTGAGGAAGCTCCATACTGTTTTCCACAGTGGCTGTACCAGTTTGCATTCCCACCAACAGTACACTAAGGTTCCCCCTTCTCTACATCCTCATCAGCACTTTTTTGTTGATTTATTAATGATGGCCATTCTAACAGGTGTGAGGTGGTATCTCATTGTGGTTTTAATTTTCAACTCTCTGATGGCTAGTGATGTTGAGTATCTTTTCAGATGTTTATGGGCCATCTGTATGTCCTCCTTGGAGAAGTGTCTATTCAGGTCCTTTGCCTATCTTTTAATTGGATTGTTTGTCTTCCTGGTGGGAGTCATATGAGTTATTTTGTAAAAATTGTTGTTCAAGCACAGTTGTCTCCATTTTCACCCCCCATGACCCCCTACCCTACCCATTCCTGCCTCTCACACTCGAACCTACACCCTTTGGCTTTGTCCATGTGTCCTTTATACATGTTCCTTGATGGCCCTTGCCCTGTTTTCCCCCATTATCCCTCTTCCTCCTCCCCTCTGGTTACTGTCAGCTTGTTCTTTATTTTAATGTCTCTGGTTATATTTTGCATGCTTGTTTGTTTTGTTCATTAGATTCCACTTATAGGTGAGATCATATAGTATTTGTCTTTCACCACCTGGCATATGAATTCTTTATATATTTTGGAGATCAACCCTTGTTCAATATATGATTAGTAGATATATTTTTCCATACAATCAGGTCCTTTTTCATTTTGATGATGGTTTCTCTGGCCATGTGGAAGCTTTTTAGTTTTATGTAGTCCCATTTGCTTATTTTTTTTCTTTTATTTCTCTTGCCCTAGGAGATATAGCAGCAAAAATATTGCTATGTGGTATATCTGAAATTTTACTGCCTATGTTTTCCACTAAGACTTTTATTGTACCATGGTTTATATTTAAGTCTTTTATCCATTTTGAGTTTATTCTGGTGTACAGTATAAGTTGGTGGTTGAGTTTCATTGTTTTGCATGGACCTGTCCAGTTCTCCCAACACCATTTATTGAAAAGACTATTTTTACTCCATTGTGTGCTTGTGCCTTTTTTGGCAAATATTAATTGACCATAGAGAAATGGGATTATTTCAGGGTTCTCTATTCCATTGACCTATGTGTCTATTCTTATACCAGGACCAGACTATTTTGATCTGTTAGTTTTATGAGATATTATGATCTCTCCAACTTTATTCTTCTCTCTCAAGGTTGCTGAGGCTATTTGGGGTCTTTTTTGATTCTATATAAATTCCATGTACACTATCATGTTGTCTGCAAATAATGACAGTTTTACTTCCTCCTTCCCAACTGAGATGCTTTTTATTTCTTTTTATTGTCTGATCACTGTGGCTAGTATTTCCAGTACTGTGTTGAATAAGAATGGTGAGAGTGGACAGCTTTATCATTTTCCTGATCATAAAGGAAAAGCTTTCAGTTTTTGCCCTTTGAGTATGATGTTGGCAGTAGATTTCTCATATGTAGCCTTTATTATGTGGAGGAATGCTCCCCATACTCCCACTTTGCTGAATATTTTTTATCATAAATGGGTGCTGTACTTTATCGAATGCTTTTCCAGCATTTATTGATATGAACATGTGGTTTTGTCTTTCCTTTTGTTTAGGTGATGTATTATGTTTATTGATTTGCTAATACTGTAGCATCCTTGCATCCCTGGGATGAATCCCACATGATCATGGTATATGATCCTTTTAATATATGGTTGGATGAGGTTTGCCAATATTTTCTTAAGGATTTTAGTGTCTATATTCATCAGCAATATTGGCCTGTAGTTTTCTTTCTCTGATGTGCATTTATCCAGTTTTGGGATTAGGATGATGTTGGCCTCATAAAAAGAGTTTGGGAGTCTTTCCTCTTCTTGAATTTTTTGAAATAGTTTGAGACAAATAGGAGTTAGTTCTTGTTTGAATGTTTGATAGAATTCAGCTGTGAAGTCATCCAGCCAGGACTTTTGTATGCTGAGAGGTTTTTGATACTGCTTCAATTTTGCTAGTTGTTATCAGTCTACTCAGGGTTTCTGCTTCTTCTTGATACAGTTTTGGATGATTGTATGTTTCTAGAAATATATTCATTTGCCCCAGTTTTCCAATTTCAGGGCATATAGTTGTTCATAGTGATTTCTTACAATCCTTTGTTTTTCTGTGGTATCAATTATTACTTCTCTTTCATTTCTGATTTTATTTATTTGGGTCCTCTCTCTTTTTTTCTTGATGATTCTGGTTAAAGGTTTGCCAATTTTGTTTATCTTTTCAAACAATCAGCTCCTAGATGTATTGATCCCTTGTATTGTCCTTTTAGTCTCTATGTTATTTTATTCTGCTCTGATCTTGATTATTTCCTTCCTTCTACACACTCTTGGCTTTGTTTGTTGTTGTTCCTCTAGACATTTTAAATGTACGGTTAGGTTGTTTATTTGAGATTTTTCTATCTCTTTAGTTAGGACTATATTGCTATGAATTTCCCTCTCAAGACTGCCTTTGCTGTGACCCATAGGTTTTGGGTTGTTGTATGTTCATTTTCATGTAATTTTTTATTTCTTCCTTGATCTTTGTGCCTATGTTCTATTATCTATCTGTCTGTCTGTCTATCTATCTATCTATCTATCTATCTATCATCTATCTGAAAGCAGTCCTTCATCTTCTTAAAGCAATCCTTTTAGCATCTCTTGCAATGCTAGCTTGGTAGAGATATATTCTTTTAGCCTTTTTTTTGGTCTGGGAAGCTCCTTATTTCACCTTCTATTTTAAATGTGAGCCTTTCTGGGTAGAGTAGTATTGGTTGTAGGCCTTTGTTTTTCATTACTTGGAATATGTCATTCCATTCCCTTCTGGCTTATAATGTTTCTGTTGAAAAATCTGCTGATAGTCTTATCAGAGCTCACATGTGTGTTACTAGCTATTTCTCTATTCTTGCCTTTAAGATTCTTTCTTTGTCTTTGAATTTTGACATTTTAATTATGATGTGTCTTGGTATAAGCATCTTAAATTCAACTTTATTGGGATCCTCTGTGCTTCCTGAACCTGCATAACTTTTTCCCTCAACTAGTTAAGGAAGCTTTCTGTCATTATGTTTTGAAACAGGTTTTCTATCCCTTTCTCCTTTTCTTCTCCTTCTGGAATCTCTATAATGTGAATAGTTATGTTTCATATTGTCCTGCTGTTCCTGTAAACTTCTGTGGTAGTAGTCCTGTGGTACTCTGAAGTACAATCTCCCAAACTCCTGAGCTGGATACTCTAGTGATGTCCTTTATGCAGTTTATGTGGGCTCTTTTTTTGTAATTGGGTTTTGGTTGGCTTATTCATTGTTGGGCTCTCCCTCTGGCTGACTGAATGAGAGGGAAAACCCCCACCACATCTGCTGTATGCTGTTGTACAGGAGCTTCCAGAACAAAACAAAACAACCCAGCAAACAAAGTGCACAGTAGTAAAAATACCCCCCAACCACTACCATGATATCAACAACAAATGAGCTAATATTTATGAAGGTGGAAAGAGAATAAGAATATTATATGAAAAGAGAAAAGAATATAAGGTAACCAATGGAAAGAAAAATGATTTTGAGATGGTAGGGGGAGGAAAAATAATAAGAGTAAGAAATTAGAAATGAGGTGAAGATAAGGAGAAAATACAGTTTACCACATAAATAAAATAGGAAGGGAATAGGGCAAACTGGAATAAGACAAGGAAAAAAGTACAACATGAAGATTTGGACAAAAAAATCATGAAAAAATAAGAACCAAATTGAAGAAAAACAACCATAGCAGTGATATCCACCACAAAGGAGCAAAGATTGATAAAGATGGAAAGATAATAATATTATAAGATGGAAAAAAGAAAGAAAAGGTAAAAATGATTGTGAGATGTCTAAAGTAAAGAAAACTGATTTTGAGAGGATGGGGGGGAGAAGTAATAAGCATAAGCATTAGAAACAAGGCTAAGAAAGAGAGAAAATAAAGTTTAAAATGAAAATAAGACAGGGCAAGAAGAAAGTGAAATAAAGTAAGATGGGAAACAGTAAAATATAGGATTTAAAATAAAAAAAATAGTGAACACCTAGGGATAAAATTGAAGAAATGTAACAACAACCCCAACATCAATGACAACTAAACAAATATTAATAAATGTGAAATGACAATAAGGATTTTATAAGAAAGGAAAAAAGAATGTGAAATGATTAATGAAAACAAAGATGATTTTGAGAGGATGGAGGGAAAAGAAATAGTAAGAGTGAGGAATAGAAACAAGGAGTAGAAAGGGAAAAATATTTAATACAAAAATAAGAAAGAGAAGGATGAAAGCAAAATGGAGTAAGAGAAAAGAAGAGTATAATTTTAGTTTGGAATTAAAACTCAAATAATAAAATTAAGAAATATGTAAAAATAAAATACAAAATAGTGAGATAATAAGAACAAATTGAAGACAAAGAAACAATGTCAAAAAGCTATGCAGAAGAACAAAATATCACCAATAATGAAAAATAATAAGGTGGAATTTTTCATCAGAGTCTAGCATCTGTTCATTGTCTTCTCCTTCAAGATCTGTCCCTGATGTCAGTTGCAGGTCCAGTCTAGCTTTAGGTAGCCTGTTCAAAGCTATAAGTGATCCACAGTCTGTGGCTGTCTCCTTCAGGCTTGGCTGGTCCCCACTGTTCTTTCCTGCTCACTTTTTATCAGCACAAGGCCAAGGGGTGGTTCATTTAATGTCCAACAGCACCACATGTACTATCTCCACCTGCCTCCTGTGGGGACCTCTGGTGCAATCAGGAGGGTGTGATCCCTGGATCATCCCCCAGGAGGTACTATTCAGCCTTCAGGAAAGATGGTGGGTATGTTCTTTGCCCCTGTGCCACACATCTTGGTCTGTACCAGATTATTTTTACTAATCTATAGCTTCTGATGAATTAGTTGTCTGTTTCATGTGAGGGACCGATCTGTGTAAAAGGGTCCACTCTTTCCTGCTTTGTGCTGATGGCAGTTCTGTGTGAGAGCCAAGGCTGAGTGGGACCCTGAGTAACTCTTGCGGTGCCAATTTCTAATCTCTCTTCTCTACTGTTCAATGGATATGTCCTGAGGAAGAGCCAGCACACTGCCTGATAAAAATTCATAAAGGGCTTCTTTGGAGATTCTTTTTCTTACCCCTGAGGATACGCACCAGGCAGAGGACTCTTGAGCCTGGCCTTACAGAGTTTGCAATCCTGCAGGTGGGGGATGGGCATTTCCCCCCTTCCCATAGGTTTATATTCTGAGGTTTGGGTGGCCCTGCCTGACTGCAAAGAATCTCAGGTACTCAACTCCAGCCCATGCAATTCCTAGCTCATTGCTCCTGCAGGAGACTCAGACCTAAACCCTTTGTTCTGCATGCAGCCCCCTGCACATAAGTTGGACTTGGGGCCCCACTATCCCTTTGCTGTTCAGCCTTCTGCTCTTCCTGGCCAACTGGGTTCAGTAGACATGAACTGTGCTTTGAATCTGGCCTCTTTGCTGGCAGGACAGCTGTGTGTGTGCAGGTTCCCTGCTCAGCTGTACCTCAACTCCCCTCTTTTAAAAAGCCCCTGTGTAGCATCCACACTGAAGCTCTGAGCCACTGTGAGGCTCTCCACACACTTTACTACTCCAAAGGCAAAAGGTCTTTCTTGGTCAGGGCTGGCCACAGCCTGCCAGTACCTCTAATAGCCAGAATTTGTCTCCTGGACTCTCTCAGTTGGTGCTGCAGCCATGGATATTCTGCTTGCTATGTGTGTGCAGCCCAAGTCTCCCACACTCCATATGTTCTCCCAAGCCTCTCCCAATTAGGGTTTGGGAGTTCCCTGTGCAGGACCAAGCCCCTCCACTCTGAGAGAGGTGGGAGCCCCCAAGTTGCACTCTGTCTCCTCTGCTCTCTCCTTTGCTTCAGTCACTTCATGCAGGGTATTTCCCCTTCAACTTGTAAAATCTCTTACTGGATGTAACAAAGCTTCCTTTGCACTCCTTGGCTTCAAAAATTCATATCAGCTAAGATTTGGTTGATTGGTCAGGTCACTTTTTAGAAAATCAGTTGAAAATCAGTTAAAGATCAGCTGGGGACACAAGCAAGTGGGCTCAGCTTCCACCTACTTGGCCACATCTTCCAAACTCCACACTTCTTATCTTACTATTTTATCTCTGTTTTTTGAGAGTTGAACCCCTCATAGAAAGCAAATACCATATTTAAAATTCACATTTTAGGCTGTAGAATCTACATCTGCAAACTGTCAGAACTACCCAATTCTTCATTTAGATGGTCACCACATAGGTGTTCCTACTTCTGTGCTATGTGGAGATTTACACACCATTTTGTATATAGTACAGATTTCTCCAGAGGAAAAAATTTCTCATGGACAGGTAGACCAAAAGTATCTCATTGAATAGACACACCAGCTAGTTCTTCAATTTCAAAGACACCAATAGCACTTCACCTCCTGGGATGCTTTACTACAACCTTGATTTGGAAACCATTAAACTGTAAACTGTCTTGAACTCATTCTCTAGGAAGTAGGTTGTAATCAGGTCCCTCCCCTTTGGCCTTTAAAAGGATGAATCTTGCAAATACAAGCCTGAGTTTTCTGCTGCCAATGACACTGGTTATGTGAACATCCATAAGAAGGAGACATCTCTTATGAAAGCAGTGGCAAGTGTGGGGCCCATTTCTGTTGGTATAGATGCAAGCCTTATATCCTTCCAGTTCTATAAAAGAGGTAAGCATTTGTCTTTATATAAATTTAGGCATAAAAATTATAAAACCACCCTGACATACCAGAAGACCCTTCTTTATGTATAATTCAATGTAGAATGTCTGGGATGTGAATTTAACATAGGTGGGCATCCTATATATGTAATATTTGTGCCAGATGTTGTCCATTTGACAATACTTAAACCATATCCCCATGATTTTAAGTGCTTTGTAAATATATCAAGTGGCTACATAATTTGATCAATACAGCTTAATTTACTTCACTTTTTAAAAATTGGTAGACCTTTAAAATGTTCAAAGAATTTGCCTTGGACAGTGTGGCTCAGTTGGTGGGAACATCACCCTACAAATCACATGGTGACAGGTTTAATCCCTGGTCAGGTTACATGTCCAGGTTGTGGGTTCAATCCCTAGTTGGGGCACATACAAGAAGGCAACCAATCAATGTTTCTCTCTCACATTGATGTTTTTCTCTCTCTTTCTTTCTCTCCCTTCCTTTCTAAAGGCAACAAAAAAATATCCTCGGGTGAGGATAAAAAGTTTTTTTGATTTTCAAAGAATTTTACTACTGAAATTAAAACTGGAAAAACCCTTGGTTCAACTAATTTTGTGTTCTGTGCTATTTTCTCAGACTGACATCCTAAAGCTAGAATAAGGTTTCACTGAATAGTCTTTTAAGACTCTTGACAAGTTGTTTTTAAAAGTGGTAGTGGTTGTCCTGGCCAGGTGGCTCAATTGGTTTGGAGCATTGTCCCATATATCAAAAGGCTGTGGATTTGATCCCTGGTCAGGGCACATACAATACCTAGTGGCAATTTGTGTTTCTCTTAATATTGCAGGAGGGCCTAGCACCCTAGCCTAGATATTTTTTAATCTTTTTTTTTCTTTTAATACTCACCCGAGTGTATGTCTATTTGTTTTAGAGAGAGAGGAAGGTCAGGGGTAGGGGGAAAAAGAAACATCAATGTGAGAGAGAAACAGAAAAACATTGATCAGTTCCCTCCAGTACATACCCTGACCAGGGATCAAACCCACAACCTAGGTTTGCGTCCTAACTGGGAATTGAACCTGCAACCTTTTGCTGTATGGAATAATGCTCCAATTAATTGAACCACCTGGCAAGGGCAAAAAAAATCTTGTTTTTAAATCTTACCTAGATTTATGTTGTTTGACTGAATTTGGGGATGCTTCCCTTATGGAGGTTGATAGGCTGAATTATTATCATGTCTCACTAGGAGGTTCTCACTCCAGCATTGACTTTTACTTTCTCAGGTATTTATTATGACCCAAAATGCAGCCGCAAGGACCTGAATCATGGTGTTCTGGTTGTTGGCTATGGCTTTGAAGGAGCACTACCGGATAACAATAAATATTGGATTGTCAAAAACAGGTAAAAATGCCACAAATAATTATGCTTAATATTGGAAAGGGAATCCTTTTTGGAATCAGTATTTGGATATAGGTACTCAAACCTTTGAACACACTTCTGAAATCTCAGAAGTCTTTGTCCCACCTAGGGTGAACACAGACATGAATATTTGCGTATAACATGAAGATATTATCTCAAGCTTGCCAAAGCATTTTTAAAACATATTTTATGGATTATGCTATTACAGTTATCCCATTTCCTCCCTTTATTCTCCTCCACCCTGAACCCTCTCTCCCACCCGCATGCCCTCCACCCCCCACCCTTAGTTCATGTCCATAGGTCGTACATGAAAGTTCTTTTGCTTCTACATTTCCTGTGCTATTCTTAATCTCCCCTATCTTCTACCTACCACTTATGCTACTTATTCGCTATATCTTTTCCCCCATCTTCCCTCATCCCCCTCCATACTGATAACCCTCCATGTGATCTCCATTTCTATGGTTCTGTTCCTGTTCTAGCTGCTTGCTTAGTTTTTTTTTGTTGTTGTTTTTTAGGTTCGGTTGTTAATAGCTGTGAGTCTGTTGTCATTTTATTGTTCATATTTTCCATCTTCTTTTCCTTAGATAAATCCCCTTAACATTTCATATAATAAGGGCTTGGTAATGATAAACTCCTTTAACTTGACCTTGTCTGGGAAGCACTTTATCTGCCCTTCCATTCTAAATGATAGCTTTGCTGAATAGAGTCATCTTGGATGTAGGTCCTTGCCTTTCGTACTTCTTTCGAGTGCCTTCTTGCCTGTAAGCTCTCTTTTGAGAAATCAGCTAACAGTCATAGGGGAACTACTTTGTAGGTAACTGTCACCTTTTCTCTTACTGCTTTTAAGATTCTTTCCTTATCTGGAATCTTGGGTAATGTCATTATGATGTGCCTTGGTGTGTGCTTCTTTGGGTCCAAATTCTTTGGGACTTTCTGAGCTTCTTAGACTTCTTGGAAGTCTATTTCCTTTACCAGATTGAGGAAGTTCTCCTTCATTATATTTTCAAATAAGTTTTCCATTTCTTACTCTTCCTTTTCTCCTTCTGGCACCCCTTCGGTTTTGATGTTGGAATGTTTAAGGTTGTCCCAGAGGTTCCTAAGCCTGCCTTCATGTTTTTGAATTCTTCTTTCTTCATTCTGTTCTGGTTGAATGTTTATTTCTTCCTTCTGTTCCAAACTGTTGATTTGAGTCCTGGTTTCCTTCTCTTCACTGTTGGTTCCCTGTATATTTTCCTTTATTTCACTTTTCGTAGCCTTCACCCTTTCCTCTATTTTGTGACTATACTCATCCAATTCTGTGAGTATCCTGATTACCAGTGTTTTGAACTGTGTATCTGATAGGTTGGCTATCTCTTCATCATTTAGTTGTATTTTTTCTGGAGCTTTGATCTATTCTTTCATTTGGTCTTTTTTATTTATTTATTTATTTTGTCTCAGCATACCTACTATATAGTAAGGGGCAGAGCCTTAGATATTCACCATGGTGGGGCCACCCACATTGCTGCGTTGTGGCTCTGTATCTGGGGGAGGGGTCCAAGAGGGAATAATGTCACTTGCTGGGCTCTCAGCTGGCTTTCAGTAACTTCCTCTACTACCCACAAACAAATTGGGCCCTTCTGGTGCTGATTCCCAGGTGGGTGGTTTTGTGTACATTCTAGGACTTTGTAGGTCTTTCCAATTAATGTTCCTATGAGGCTGGGAGTTTCTCCTGCTGCCACAACTCCCACAGGTTTTTTCAGTCAGAGGTTTTGAGGCTTTCTTTCCCCTTGCTGGAAGCCTGGATTGTGGGGTCTGTCTCATTTTCCAGTTGTTCCTCCTGGTTTACCCACATGCAAACGTGGGACCCCCCAGTCTGCCAGCTGCCACCAGCTGCTAGTACTTTCCATCTTAGCTGCCCATCTCTGCCCCTCCTACTGGTCTGGATGAATGTATCTTCTTTAACTCCTTGATTGTCAGACTTCCACATAGTTTGATTTGCAGGCAGTTCTGGTTGTATTTTGTTTTTAAATTTGTTGTTGTCCTTCTTTTGGTTGTGTGATGAGGCATAGTATGTCTACATATGCCTCCATCTTGGCCAGAAGTCCTCAAGCTTGCCAGGGCATTGATACAGTTTTGTTACCATTGCATTTCTAAATTTGAAATTTTTTAAAATTATGAAACACACCTGGCCCCAAGAATTTTCTTTCTCAATCTAATTTTGTACTTCTGTGAAAAGTTTTTGGATAGAACCAATGTGCAGGTTTTGAACTCAGGCATGAAAAAGAACAGCTAACTCTCTTGCTACTTTCTGAATCTGTGTGGGCTTCTGGTACACTGTTTAAGTGTCAGGCATTATTGTTAACAAAGATAAATGTGTCTGATTCTCTGTATAAGATGGAAAACCCTCTCTACTTTCAGCTGGGGTACAGTTTGGGGTATGAATGGCTACATAAAGATGGCCAGAGACCGGGACAACCACTGTGGAATTGCCACTGAGGCCAGCTATCCTACAGTGTGAGATGCTGGTGGTAAAGAGAGACTTAATTGAGACAGAATGTCCAAAGGAGGAATTTTATCTGAAAACTGACCAGACTGTATTGTGTGAGATAAGACACTCGAGTCTTGAAGATCTAAGCTGTGATCTGAATTGTGTGACATTTTACACTGCCAAAATGTTACCACTTCTTTAATTATTGTACAAAGAGTTTGGTATGATTGACTTGCCTAATAGCTTTTGCACTTTTATGTTTTAAAAGGATGTATACATTTTTATCTTTTAAAATAAAACTCAATTTCAAAGTAAAGTTGGGGCTTCTTTTTGTTTTTAAAACACTAACTTTTTGTATGGTAAAAAGTGTAATTAGGCTCTAGAGACATAACTAAGGTGCCAGTGGCCCATTGGAAGGATGGCAAGGGCCTTCTGGCTCTTCTAGTGATAAATATGCAGCTCTTAAGTCAGCTGTCCATTAGCTGTGCCTGACCCAACCCTTAGGTGAAACAAAATTTGACAAGTGATCCATAAAACAAAGGTAAATTATTTTAAGAAGGAAAAATTCACATATTAAATAAGTGGCTACACATATATAAGATTTCCAGACTAGAAAGGGGCCTAAGAGATCATGGTCATTTGACTAAAGATGGTTACAATCCAGCTGAATTACAGGACAAATTTCACAGTGTCAGTTTCTGAAACATCTTCTCCAACTGCTTGTAAAAATCATGTGGCTACTTTGCAGTGGAGGAAGCACCAAAGAGTGGAATGCTGAAAATGTGTGCCTTTGGGGCTGAAAGGAATGAAGAATAAGCTCCTGGATTTAGAGCTGAAATTGAATAGTGCTGTAGCTTCAGAGGTGGAAGACAAGTGAGCGCATCAGAAGTGAGAGTCTGAGATCTGATTTCCATATAGCTACCTCATTCCTGAATTTATTTATTTTTTTTAATTTTTATTTCTTTCTTTTCAGAGAGAGGGGAAGGGAAGGAAAAAGAGAGGGAGAAAAAATCAATTGTTTGCCTCCCCCACACCCCAACCTGCCACATGCCTTGACCAGGAATCAAACTGGCAACTCCTTGGTTTTTGGAATGACACCCAACCCACTGAGCCACATCAGTCAGGGCCAGGATTTACTTTTAAAAAAGAAAAATTTCTATTTTCTACAGTCTAAAGAAGTATATAGTTCTGTTTGTTGTCTTTGTGTTTAAAGTTCTCATGTTGCCACTCAAAGAAATGTAAATAGATGGAAGTATTTATTTAATGGATCCCATAATTTCTTATGAGGACATGAAGTGGAGGACAGCTAGGGTCTTAGCCCCCAAGACCTCCAGCAGCCACTGTTCAAGTATATCTGTACTGGGCCATGTGCCCAGCTGGACCCTTGGTATGGGCTTCCCTCATAGGTCCTTCAATTTATAACTTTTTTACCTAAAGTGGCAAAAATGTTTAGAGTAAAAGTCTACAGGTTCTGTGATAGTACTAGCAAGTGTGGTAACAAAAAGATTGGAGGGTTTTTGAACTGAATCCCTTTTGCTGATTGGGACCTATATTAAAACATCTGGATTGATGTAACCCCCAACTGTGTCCCAGTCATTGCCTTGTGGAAGAGACATTCCCAACCTCAAATAGGAGCAGGCGTAATTAGGGAGGTCCTGGGAACACCAGGAGGAAGAGAAATCTGATGTGAACCCAGAGGAGCCAGTCAATCAGACAGGATAAAAAGGTGAGTCTCTGAGCAGAGACTTATGGTCAGAATCCTTAAGAAAAGAGAAACTAAATTTAGAGAAAGTGGGAAGTGAGTGAACCAAGGTGTAGAAGATGAGGCTGGGTCCACATGTGGGATTTTAGGACACAAGGGAACCACTGTTCTGCTTATCTCTTACTGTAAAACAAACATCTGGAAATATACCAACTTGAAAAAACAGTCTTCTCCATTTCCTAACTGGGCTTATCTGTGTGGTTTTCCACTGGAAGTCTCTAATGTGTGCTGCAATCTGCAAGTTTGATTGGGCTCATATATGCAAGCAAACTCATTCACATGACTCTTAGATGCTGGTGTGGGCTGGGCATTCAGCCTGGGCTGCTGACCAGAGCACCTACATGGGCTTCTCCCTGGCTTGGGATCCCACAGCATGAAGATCCACTCTGAGAAGAATGTACCTAGAGACAGTGTGCCCAGTGAGGACCTGCAAGGCATCTTATGACTTTGTCTCAGTCACAAGTGAAGTCTCTGCTGCTGTGTCATATTTAGAGGATGTCACTGGAGGGCCCAGGTTCTAGGGAAGGGGGCTGAGAGGTCACTACCTGATTGGAAGAGGTGAGGTCACTTAGCAGAAGATCATGTGACATGGAAGATATGGTTGTGACCATTTTGGAAAATATAAACTTTTACATTTTGTCTTTGAAAAACTACTAGAAAGGATTTCTTCATGACTGTCATCCTGCTTCACAATAACAGGCCAGCTCAGGTGCTGTCCATGGAATCCTGGAATCTAGACTCAGACTGAGAAATTGCCTAGGTGCTGATATGAACAAAAGAAAGAGTGAAGACCCCTCAGATGTCCAAATGATTAAACACATAATAAGTTCTTGTAATTTTTAAAGACATGTTTAAACTTGGAAATAGTTTCAAACTAAGTGATGTCTAAACAATTAAACACATACTAGAAGTTTCTGTAACTTTCAAATACATGGTATTAACTTAAACTTGTGAAAAGTTCCAGGCTATACCTATCATATTTTTAAAATAAGCCAATGAGCATAAATTGAATAAAACTGAAAACAGTTCAGTCACATGAAAGTCTTATCTGAAACATAAATTTAATATCCAAAGCTTGTAGAGGCAACAAAAGATTCAGGCCCGGCAGCCCTCAGAGGGAATATTGCCCAGCAGGCACTCTGGTTTGGGATTCTAGCCTCTAGACTATCATAATTAAGCATACAAGTTTGTGGTGATATGGAATGTCAGCCCTGGGATAGTAATGTACCTATTTCTATACAGCTAGCCTCATGTTCTACTCAGCAACCCAGAGGGCACAACTGGACTCATCTGGTCAAAACCAGATGGACAAGTCAGACTTGGTGAACATCCACGCAGGACAAGAAATCGTCATCTAAAAATGGTTTTCAGCCACTCATTACATGCATCAAGACCTACTTTTATTGTCACAAGTTTTCTTTTAGTTTCTTAGGATTCACTGAGGTCAACAAAATGCTGTAGTCTACAAGGGAATCAACTAAGATAGGAGAAATCTAAGAGATTGGAGAACTCAACATGGCTTAGCCTGGGTATCACTGGCAGCAGTGAGTTTGGAAATGTGCCAAATAGAAAAAAGTCACAAGAAGGTTTGGGAATCTTTTTCCTCCTCACATGTCTTCTCTCATCTAAGTCTAGCACAGCTGGGGTCAGTACCAGAAATAATACCTTATAGAAAGGCATTCTCACACATCAAGATGCACTTAAAACATGTGTTGCTTCTTTCTGTTTTAACTTGGTGATAATTAATGTGTTCTTTACTCTCAGGTACCACTTTCATGGGATGACATCAATCATTTTCTGTTTTTCTTTGTGAAGGAGAAAAGATCATAAGAAAGATATGAAGGAAACATAGGAGATAATGGAATAAGACAATATTACATATGCTCCTTAAAAAGCAGTTAGGACCCAAGATGGCCTACCTTGCAACAGGGACTATTGCTGCTATTTTGGACACTGAATTTCTGATCTCTGACAGTAAGTCCTCTGCTGAGATCACTGCCTCTGAGGTTTTGTGCTCATTCCCTTGGGCTTCTTTTGGAGAGGTTTTTGGAGGTCAGCTGCATGGACGTAGTGATGCCAGTCTGCACTTCCCCCCTTACCACCATCATTCTCTTTAGAAATCTTGGGAGCCTTTGTCACATGGCAATCCTACTGTCCTGGGTTTCAGTCCAACTTCCAAAAGATAGCTGCCTGGGGATGAGCTTCCCCACAGAAACCTCCTGTGCCTGAGAATCTCCTTTGTTAAAGAATAGACCAAAATACACAGTCTCTGGTAGAGTTCACCATTTCCCTGCTGGGAACCTGCCTTCATCTTCTTCCCATTCACTTTCTGAGCTATCGAATATAGACCAGATCATTCCTGAGAGGTGGTGAGAGTGACATCATGGAGGAAGGATGCCTAAACATTTGAATACAGTACTTTTTTAATGTTTGAAATACTATTTTACTTAAATTGTCTTTGTATGTATTTTCTGTCCCCTTCCCTATAAGCTTTCCCCAGGTGTGTATAAGGCTCATCCCCTCCATTTAAAGTGGCTGAAATGTCACCCTCTCCGTGAACTAAAATTAGAATAACTTCCCCCAGCATTGTTCTCCCATTCCCTGATTTTTTTTCCCATAGTATTCGCACTATCTGACATGCTATTTCATTTTATTTGTTGGTTTTGTTTATTGTGTCTCTGCACACATCAGCATTGAATCTATACAGAGATCAAGGAGTTTTGTTTTGTTCACCTCTCCATCCTCAGCACTAAGAACAGTGCTAAGGACCTGGCAAACAGTTGGTACACAGTAAAATCTGCTGTCCAAATGAAATTACACACCTGAGTTATATATGAATATATGTCATAGTTTTGAATCGAGCACTAGAGGTAAAGCAAAGATCCCTTTCAGTACTCTACCTCCCCAAAACATTCCCCTTCCTCAGGGGAGTAACCATAACTATTAAATCAGAATGTTAATAGTCCTCTTTAATTTGTCTTTACCCAAAAAACACATGTAGTTTTGTTGTGTGCTTTTTAAAAATTTTTACAAAGATGGCATTCTATCATATCTATTTGCAAATGCCCTTTTCACCTACCATGATAGCTTGGTCATTATCCTTGTTTGTACTTCAGAATAGGCTACAGTGCCTAGTTCTTCGGTCAGACACTATTCTAGAGGTTGCTGTGAAGTTACTGTGTAGAAATTATTAATATTTATAATCAGTTGACTTTAAGTAAAGAAGGAAACTGGATACCCAAATGAAAAAGAATGAAACTTCACCACTATTTTACACCACACACAAAAATTAACTCAAATGAATCATCAAGGAAGCTACCATCTTTTCAGATGTTTATTGACTCTGTGTTTTCTCTTCTGCAAGTTGCAGTTTTCTATCTTTAGTTTATTTCTCTACAGATAGTTCATCTTTTCCCTCTTAATACATAGTTGTTGATATTGATTTTTTGTTATATATGTTACAAATATTTCCTTCTAAGCTATCACTTGTCTTTTAACTTTGTGGAGTGTTGTTTTTATTTTGGTGTAACCACATCTGTCTTTCCTTTATACCTTTTGTTTTGTGTCTTTCAGTCCAATTTAAGGTCATAAATATAGCCCCCATTATAGTTCTGTAATACCTTTATATTTGTATACTTTATATTCAATTCTGGAATTCATCTGCAGTATACTTTGGGGACTAATCTTATTTTTTCTCAAATGACTAGGTAATTATTCATACACCAGACATTCTTTCCCCACTAATTTGAAAGAGCATGTTTCCTTCTTATTTTGCAAAAGCATCTATTAAAATTATAATATGGTTTTTCTATTTTGAAGTGTTAATGAGTCTGCTTTCCAGTTACTAAAGCCCATCTGCCCAAAGTATAATGGAAACCAGTGAATAGTCCCATCTTCCCCAAGTGGGAATGTATACCTGTACAGTGTATATTTGTGAAATGATTGAAAATGGAAAGAACAATGGGTTCTTTCTACACTGGGAAGCTAATCAGGAGGAAATGAGAAACTTAGAGAAAAAGGATTCTCAGCTCACTTTGGCCAGAGAGCACAATCACTGGTCTTTCTGAACCCTGCCTATGGAAGCACTGGTCCCCCAGGCACCATTGCCCCACCCCGCCATCTCTTGACATCTTTGATACATAGCCTCTGAGAATGGAATGAGAGTCCCATGCTCTTCTCTAGTTCCCTGTTCTTGAATTTGATGTGAAGAAACCCAGAGTCTCAGCTTGAAGAAGAATGCATATGAATGGTGAATCGATCTTTCTTGAGCATCTGCTACCATTCTTCAAAGCAACATACACCATGATTGAAAGTTCTTTCTCTCAGCTCCAAGAAAACCTTATCCTCCTAGCTCTGTATTCTTTAAACTATGTGCTGTAAACTCAGCAAGTCAAGGTATTCATAAGAGATCTTGAACTGAAGATTTCAGTCTGAATCTTTGAGATATACATTTCAAATGGAGTATCTAATAAAGTATCTAATCAATAGCCCATTGATTAGAATAAAAATTCTGCGCTGGTTGGTGTGGGTCAGTGGATTGAGCATGGGTCTGAGAACCAAAGGGTTGCCAGTTCAATTCCTAGTCAGGGCACATGCCTGGGTTGTGGGCCAGGCCCCCAGTAGGGGGCACATGAGAAGCAACCACATATTGAAGTCTCTCCCTCTCTTTCTCCCACCTTCCTCTCTGTCTAAAAAATAAATAAATGAAATATATATATTTTTTAAAAAAGAATAAGAATTCTTTCTATGAAAAGAAATTCTTTTTTTTAAGATTTTATTTTTTTATTTTTAAAGAGAGATAGAGGGAAGGAGGAGAAGAAAAGAAACATCAATGTGTGGTTGCCTCTCCTATGCCCCCCGCCATGGAACTGGCCTGCAACCCAGGCATGTGCCTTGACTAGGAGTCAAACCAGTGACTGTTTGGTTCACAGGCCTGTGCTCAATCCACTGAGCTACACCAGCCAGAGTTGGGGAAAAATTCTTTGTTCCTTTCTGGGAACATAAAAATTTTTTGATTTATGCATTTTTTATTTATGTGTTAAAAGTTGGCTACCTCTGTTACTGCAGCCAAGCCATAGTGGACTGAAGAACAATGTTGAGTCCTGAATTAGAATCTAGTGGAAATCTCCTTTAGGTTGTATGAACCACCCTGCCCAAAGCTAAAGTGGGAAAGGAGAGTCTTACTGTCTCCCATATCTTCTCCTAGCTCTCCACCTCCACACTGCTGCCTTTTGCCTTAACCTAATGCATTATTTTAAAGGATTTTCTAATGTGAACCATTTTTAACTCTAAGTTATATTTTATTGTTTGTGCTATTACAGTTGTCCCAATTTTTCCCCCTTTGACCCTGTCCACCCACTCTCTCAAGTAATCTCCACACAGTTGTCCATGCCCATGGGTCTTGCATACATATTCTTTGGCTGCTAAATTCTCTATGCTGTACTTTACACCCCCATGACTATTCTGTATCAACCAACTTATACTTCTTAATCCCAACACATTTTTTGCCCTTCTTTCTGCCCCCCCTCCCCTCTGGCAACCATCAACATATCCTCTGTATCTATAAGTCTGTTTCTCTTCTGAATGTTCCTTTATTCCTTTATTTTGTTTTTAGATTCAATTATTGATAGATAAGTTTTTATTTTTATTTTATTGTTCATATTTTTTATCTTCTTAAAGAAGACCCTTTAACATTTCATATAATGGTGGTTTGATGGTGATAAACTCCCTTAGCTTTTTCTTGTTTAAGAAGCTCTTTATCTGTCCTTACTCTAAATGGTAGCCTTGTTGGGTAATCTTGGTTGTAGGTCCTTGCTTTTCGTCACTTTAAATATTTCATGCCAATCTCTTCTGGCCTGCAAAGTTTCTCTTGAGAAATAAGCTGAAAGTCTTATGGGAGCTCCTTGTAGGTAACTAACTACCTTTTTCCTGCTGCTTTTAAGATTCTCTCTTTGTCTTTAAGTTTTGGCATTATAATTATGAGGTATCTTTGTGTCGACCTCTTTGGAGTCATCTTGTTTGGGACTCTCGGCATTTCCTGGACTTGTATGTGTATTTCCTTTGCCAAGATAAGGAAGTTTTCTGTCATTATTTTTTCAAATAGGTTTTCAAGTTCTTGCTCTCTTTTATCCTTCTGGCACTCCCATATTGTGAATGTTTGTACACTTGAAGTTATTCAGGAGGCTCCTTACATTATCCTCATTTTGGGACTCTTTCTCCTTCTTACTGTTCTGATTGGGTATTTTTTACTTTCTTGTATTCCAAATCACTGATTTGATCCTGGGCTTCATCTGCTCCACTGTTGATTCCCAGTAAATTGTTCTTCATTTCAGTTAGTGTATTTTTCATTTTTGACTAATTCTTTTTTATGGTTTCCACGTCCCTTTTAATGCTGTTGAAGTTCTCTCTGAGTTCATCTACTCTTCTCCTAAGTTCATTGACTATCTTTATAACCAGTATTTTGAACTTTGTATCTAACAGATTGCTTGTCTCTATTTTGTTTAGTTCTTTTTCCTGGAGTTTTTTTCTGTTCTTTCATTTGAGCCATGTTTGTTTGTCTCCTCATTTTAGCAGACTCCCTATGTTTGTTTCTATGTATTTTATTGAGCTGCTACAACTCCCTAGCATGGTAGAGTGGCCTAATGTAGTAGGTGTCCTGTAGGATCCAGTGGCACCGACTCCCCTATCATCCAAGCTGAGTACTTGAGGTGTGCTCATTGTGTGGCTATATACATGTTCCTCTTGTAGTTGACCTTTGATTGCTGTTGACAGGTCAATGGGAGGGATTTACCCAGGCTGATCAGCTGCAAGGACTGTCTGTGACCACTGACCACCAACCTCTGACCACCATAGAAGATCAGTTACACAGGGGCCACTCCACAGAACATAATTTACTTCAGCATGATTTTGGTGCCCACTGAGTCTGTCCTTTGAGTGTGTTGCTTGTACAGGTAGTTGGATGGTGGTGCTCTGACATGGTCTGTAGCTGTTCATGGGGTGTGCAGGCTCTGGGTCCAAAAGGGAGGTGCAGGCCAAGGTCAGCCAATACCTGTGAGCCCCTGATATAAGCTACAAAGTGATCTGCAGTTAGCTGCTACTTGTGCTGGGCCTGGAAGTACCTAAGTGAGGCCACACTGTGAACCAAGTCCAACTGCTGCTAGTGCTGGGCTTGTGGCCACTTAGAGAGAGTTGTTGGTCTCACTGAGGCCAGATGTTGCTTGTTTGAGAGAATTTAGGAAAATCTGAAGATGAGGCAAGATAAGACTTTCATATAGAAAAAAAAAAAACACTGAAAACAGCTTGATTGGACCCAAAAGATGGGTGGGGAAGATCGTCAGGGAATCAATGGGGTAGGGCAAACTGTGTCAACCAGGTTGATGGAGTCTCAGCTATGGTGCCTGCCTGCTGGCTCTGTGGTTCTGTGGGGGGAGGACTCAGAAAAGGAAAAATGGTCTCTGCCAGCACCTCTGTCTTGGAGAAAGCTGTCCCCCAGGTCTCGCCTTGATACCAGACACTTCAGCTACTCCCTGTATGCCTCTAGTGCCTTTCAAACTGCTGCCTCAGTGCAAAAGCTCAGAGGGAGTGAGTCTGAGTAAGCCCATACATGGGCTCAGTATGAGGAACTGCCTGTGACTCCAGAAGTTTCTGTCTTTCACGGTCTCAATCCTCACTGGTTTTTACAGCTAGACATTATAGGGACTTATCTTCCTGTCACTGGAACCCTTGGCTGGAGGGCCTGGTTTGGGGCCAGGACCCCTCACTCCAGAAATACCCCTCTCATTTTTTATTTGTCATATGTGGTTGTGGGACCAGCTTGTTCTGTAACTCTGCCCCTCCTACCAGTCTTGATGTGGCCTTTTCTTTAATTCCACAGTTGTGGTACTTCTATCCAGCTCAATTTGTGGCAGTTCTGAATAATCATTGGTTTGTAGCTTAGTTGTAATTTTGATGTGGTCATGCAAGGAGGTGGGCTGTATTTATCTATGCTGTCATCTTGTAAAAAATTCTCTAATGCAAATCACTCTGGATTTTCTGAGTTAAGCTTGTTGTTATCCTGATGCATCTTTGTTTTAAATACTTCTGGATTTGATTCACCAATATTTCATTAATAATTTTTTACTTCAAAGTTCATATACATATATAGCAACTCTTGTTAAAACAAGCTGAGATTTCTGATGCACACAGCACACCATCCCAATTTTGACATAATATGGACAAATGAAGAGTCATTCAACCAGTGCACTCTGGTTAAGCCCTAGGATTGATTAAAATATCTCTCCCCAAAACAAAAATACAAAATCAATGGGTTGAGAAAAGTAGGTGTTAATTTTTAAATATTAACTTTGTTTAGTATGTTGCTTTCTCGATAGGTGACCTCATTTTTCCGTTCCAACTTTTACTGGTCATTCAACTTATTGCTCTCAAAAGAAGGTCAATCTGAAATTTTAGAATTTAAAGGCCATGAGATTTCTAACTTTAACTTATCCAGAATAACACAAGAACTCTGCCAAGAAATTAAGGAATCCATTTAAATATATACATAAAGTATGCATATTTTCAGTATACATATTTATTTTAAGAAAAAAATTGAATCACTACAGGATAAGACACTATGTTCAAATTTTAAGTCAAGCAAGACAAATTCATAACTGATCTCTATACTTTTTGACCCAAGTAGATAGCTACTGATTACTTGAGCTGACAGACAGAATTACAACTTTTTTTTGCCACTGTTCATGACAAAAGGCAAATCAAAATTGTTCTTTTCACTTGTGGATTTTTGTTTTTAGCAATTTATACTGACCACAGAGTTGCCTCTGGTCTTTAGAACTGTCATGAATGGTTTGCTGCTGCTTTTCTGTTTGTGATTGGGTGGATGTGCCCTTTGTCACTCATTACCAGTGTTTCTGCTTATCATTCATTTAGTGTCCTTAACACACAGGGTACAAGACAAGAAGAATAGGCTTTGCAGAGTCTGATTCACTACCTGCCTGCCTGGTTTTTTTGTACACAGGTGAGATATTCCTGCACATCATCTGGAGACCCCAGAATTAGGGGAACTCGTTGGTGAATAGCCTCAGGCTTCACATCCAGCACAGGCTGGGTGCCTGTGGTTGCCAAGCCTCCTGCCTGCTCGATGATATAGGCCACAGGATTGCATTCATACAGGAGCCGGAGCTGCAGAGAAAGAGTCAGGCAGACAAACTTTGTAAGTTGCCAAAAATCTCAAGCCATGCCCCTGAAGCTTGATGAGGAATTCCTGCTGAACTTCTGTCCTATTAGTCAAATAAGCTTGTGCACCTCAGCAGAGAGGGCTGACCTTGATCTAGACCTTCTAGGAGGCTGGGTATATCAGCTGCTGAGCACCTCCAGTCAGTAAGCTGCTTGACTTATGACCTCAGTGATACACCTGCCTCTTCACTTGGGAGAATGAAATCTTGGTACCCTTTTCTCGATGGTTTCATAATGAGATAAATGATTCTATAGGCCTCGTTAGGGGACACCATATGTGAGAAGTCAAGCTTGGATAGGATTGGAAGATCACCTCAGATCTAGGTTGTCTCTCAGGATGACAACAGTGTCCTGGATAGTGGAAAGGAACTCCACATCTCAAGTGTCAAGTTGGCTACATAGTTTGCCGATATTGACATTACCTATTTTTGGCCCTTTAGACTAAGTTAACTCCCATTACTTATAGTCCGTAGCATCCTGCACTTTCACTTTCCTAAGAGTTGTGGCAGTGAGGTTCATTTGACATCTGACTTCCTCCTTAGATGCCCTCCCTTGTGGGCATCTATCTTGATTGGTCACTGTGGCATCTCCATTCCCTGACACAAAGAAACTGTCCAAACAAGGCTACCACATACCTTGCACAAGGGTTCCCAATGGAAGGCAGAAATAGGGAGTAAAATCAGCCCACGCCCTGCTTGCCAAACTGTGCACATGGACCTCGGGCTGAGCTTCTGAGCATAGTATTTGTGACCTTTTGTAATAGGCATTATGAGAACTATGAAATAGGTGGGAATAAATGTCTTTTTGGGGTCTATTTCTGTGATTATGTTGTGACTGCTTCCCAGACTGCCCCCCACCACACACATCATATCACATCATATCACGTCAGATTCAAGGTTACATTCTAGCTGCACTCTCTGACTAAATTATCACACTATTTTCTCATTCCTTCCCCAATAGGTGAAAAATCTGTATTTTTTTTAATTCTCTAATCAGCTTAGAAAGTGGTTTACTTGGGTCTGTTTACCTTGCCCTTGGGTCTGTGCAGACATTTCCTTTCTTTTCTCCAGATCCATTTTTAATACATGTTGAAACTACTTGGAGAAACAGTCATATGTGGTGCTGATTTTTAATTTTTTGATATTGCATGGGGAGGAATAAAGTATCTCTGGTCTAAGTTGGAGAGCCAGGCACTCAGGAGAAAGTAAGTTAAGACTCCAGGGCATTTACTTACCATTCTGGTAAAACAGTGTTCAATGCCCTAACCCTAGACCTCCTGACTTTAGAATTGTGGGTGGCCTGGCAGGGGCACAGAGAAGCCCCAATGCATGTGGACACACTTGAGTCTAGTTTGGTCCCTGATAATCCACAGGAGGGACACTGGAGGCCGTGCTGTCCTGGACTGGCCACCAGAAAGACCCTGTCCTAGTAACTTGTAGAGCTTGGCTCTTTCTTCCCCTTTCCCTGATTCTGGAGGTTTGAGGGCAGGGGTTTTGTGGTGCCAAGCAATCAATAAAGTCTCAGGTTGTAACCAATCAAACTTTATTTGTACCATGTTGATTTAGACACTTCAAAAAGTGATTTAAAAAATAAACACAGCATTCTCACATAGCTTGTCTTGGAGCCAAGGGTTGCTCTGACCTTAAAATCTCATTGTTGTGATAAACTCATCTTAAAACACAATGCCAAGGTGTTGCCTTGGCTTGTAGGCTGTGTGATCTATTTTTTTTCCCTGTGGTTAAAATCTACATGGCTCTCCAGAGACAAGCACACACAGGAAAAGAGTCAAACAACCCCTCCCTTCCCCCTGCTCCCCCATACAGATGTAGTCACAGAAACCATGATAGTTAAAACACGGAGGTCAGGAACCAATGGTACTTTAAATGTTTGTAGTGGTTATGATGCAGTGAATATAGGTTTATATATGGAATTATACCTCCTTATGGAAATGTTTATATAATTATTTGTGGGTATTTTCTGACAAATTTTAAATCATTTTAATAATTAGTAATAATTTGTCTTAATGTCCTCTCTGTTGGAACTGAATAGTTGGTAAGAATAGTTCTATTTAAGAGTTTCCTCATCTTTTTATGTATACTTTTCTGTACAATAGGTTCATATACATGAGCTTAACACTCATATGAAGAGAAATGCCTGATATACTAATCTGCATATTAAAAATCTTCTCTCAGTTCTCATGTGCTGTTAGATTTCTCATTATGGCTTTGAATAAGCCATTCCAATAATTCAAATCTCCCACCCCAATACACACACATACACACACACACACACACACACGGGGGTGAGGGGCTAGTGGTTGGTGTATTAGAAAACATGGCAATTCTTTATTTTGACTTGCCTACTTATCTATGATTTCTGTGAGTGGCTAAAAATCAGACACCTTTCCAAGGAAGGGTGTATTCAAGATCGATACACTTGAATCATAAGATTCCTATTTGATAATATGAGTGTTTTCAGTTTTGTGTCATAAAATTGCTCAAGATCTTTCAGAATCTACCTTTCCAGAAATACTGAGTGAGTTCAGAGCTGAAGTTCTTTTATTTTGTATCCATATATGTTTTATTTTCACCACCCCTGGATCCCTCTAATAATCTCTGCTACTTGTTTAGCTTTCAGATTTTTATCCTTTATTCAAAACACTTCATACATAGCTCATATGTATTCTGTATCTGACATTCTTAATATCTGAAATTCTTGCAATTTAAGTGTATTATTTGTTGTTTTCTCTGTCACTCATACTATCTTGCTTCCATATGTATTTGTGATTTTTCATGGAAACTAATTGTTGCTTGCTCTTTAATTTTGAGAATCCTGTCAGCTGAAGTTGGGGATATTTTTCTATAAAAAAGATTTGTTTTTGCTTTTTCCAAAAGTTGGAGAGAACCACTAACTCTTACTCTCTTGAGCTTACTTTGAGGGTCTCAGCTTAGTGTGAGAGTCTCAGGTTTAGCTCCCTCCTCTTTCTAGCAGTCCAAGGCTTGCCATTCTGACCACACAGTTAAAATGCTTGGGGAATTGGCCCACAAGGAACTCTGGTCCTCACCTTGCTTACTCTGCAGCTAGTTCATGATTTCTTTTCCCCTTTTTGGGAGTCACAGAATAGACTCAGAAATTTTTCCTATTTACTGTGAGCCCTGAAATGCTTTTTACAGTATATGTTATACAGAATTTAGATTTTTGCAATAGAAGGGAATCCCTGAATATCTTGTTCACTGTAATGCAAGTACCAAAAGTCTATATAATTTGATATCATGCATTTTAAATTCATTTTTAAGCCTTTATCTATACTAGTAAACATTTATTATAAACAGAATATCTATGGTTCTAAAATATTATATTGCTTTGCTGGACCACTTTTTAATTTTCCATTTTTCTATTGGATATTTAGAATATTTTCTTTCTTTCTTTTTTTTTTTAAACCTTCTAGGGTATGGTGGATGGACTTCAGGATATCTGTGAATCCCCTGAACACATATATGATGTATGTTTACACACATTTTTCTAGGAAGTGGGTCCATAAGTTTCATTAGATTCTCAAAGAATTCTATGACACAATCAGTTGGTGCTGAAACTAAAAGTCAGACATAGCATGTGGAAAGTGGGAGATAAACACAGCTGACTCATGGAGAATGATGGGCATGAGGCCAGAGGAAGGGAAGGCCGGAGAAATCACCAATGACAGCTTCAGCCTTCCCCTCCAAACCTACAATAGCTCAAAATTTACTAATGGGAAATATATTTCTTTTCTACCTGCCCAATCACAGAGAGACATACCAAAGACAAGGCAGTAGCTGAAAAGCAGGTGTGAGCAGAAAGTCCAACTGGCTCCCTGACCAAATGCAGCCAGTGGACAAAGGAGGATTACCTTGCCCTTCGGACTTTTCTGGTTCGCTGGGTATAGGAAAATCCCTCCATAGACCAGAGTGCGGTGTACATCGGCCACCATGGAGCCCACATACCTGGCCCCATAGGGATTACCGCCATCCTAGAAAGCAAAGAAGGAAGAGACAAGATGTAGTGAGTTCTGCAATCAGCCAGCACCAGCTCAGGGTTACATGTCCATTTGTTATGGCCTCTAAGATCCAGGGGCTTAGCGATTGAAAAACATCATATAATTAAGCATTTAATTCATTAGGAGCTCCCATACCATGACCAGTGATCGAACTCATTAAATATAGGATTACTTAGAGTAAGACACTATATCCTGAAACAGTCTCTGAGAGCCACTGTCAAAAAAAAAAAAGGGAAGTATATACTGGAAGCAGAATATGACACCTCAAAATATGCCAATTTGGCATATTGATTATTTTATTTTCTTTCTAAGTATATTTTATCAATTATGCTCAGTTGTTGATAGTTATGAGTTTGTTATCATTTTACTGTTCATAGTTTTTTGTCTTCTTCTGTTTCTTAGATAAGTTCATTTAACATTTCATATAATACGGACTTGGTGATGATGAACTCCTTGAACTTGACCTTATCTGATAAGCACTTTATCTGCCCTTCCATTCTAAATGATAGCTTTGCTGGATAGAGTAATCTTGGATGTAGGTCCTTGCCTTTCATGGCTTGGAATACTTCTTTCCAGCTCCTTGAGAAATCAGCTGATAGTCTGATGGACACTCTTTTGTAGGTAACTGTCTCCTTTTCTCTTGCTGCTTTTAAGATTCTCTCCTTATCTTTCATCTTGGCTAATATAATGATGATGTGTCCTCCTTGGGTCCAATTTCTTTGGAACTCTCTGGGTTTCCTGGACTTCCTGGAAGTCTATTTTCTTTGCCAGATTGGGGAAATTCTCCTTCATTATTTCTTCAAATAAGTTTTCAACTTCTTGTTGTTGTTCTCCTTCTGGTACCCTTATGATTTGGCTGTTGGAACACTTAAAGTTGTCCTGGAGGTTCCTAAGCCTCTCATCATTTATTTGAATTCTTGTGTCTTCATTCTGCTATGTTTGGATGTTTATTTCTTCCTTTTGTTCCAAATCATTGATTTGAGTCCCAGTTTCCTTCCCGTCACTGTTGGTCTCCTGTATATTTTGCTTTATTTCATTTTGGGTAGCCGTCATTCCTTCCTTCATTTGGCAACCAAGCTTAATAAATTCTGTGAGCATCCTGATTTCCAGTGTTTGAACCCTGCATCAGATAGGTTGTCTATCTCCTTGTTGCTTAGCTCTTTTTCTGGAGTCTTGATCTATTCTTTCATTTGGCCATATTTCTTTGTCTTGGTGCACCAGTCTGGATGAATGTTTCCTTTACTCCTTGGTTGTCAGAGATCCATGCAGTTTGATTTTCTGGCACTTCTGGTTGTTTATTGTTTTTAATTGGTTCTTATCCTTCATTTGGTTGTGTGAGAAAGTGAAGCACTTCTACCTACACCTCCCTCTTGGCCAGATCTCAGCATATTAATTATTTTAAATTAAAGTTATTTGAGAAACAGCTGGTGCAAGAAGGACACTTGGACCCTCCTTTGTTCCTCTGAAAGCTGGAAATAAATCTCCAATGTGAAAGGTGCCCTCTCTTCACCAGGAGGGAGAGAGACTTCCTTACCACCAGAGACGAAACTTGTTACTTCCTCACTAATTTACCACCCTTAGATCTAACTTCTTTGTCCTGTCAGTTCTTCACACATTTATTGTTTCTTTGTCTAGAAGCTATGAAATCTGTCTTCTTTGGTCACTTCTATGACTCTTATATTTTTATTGAATACAAAAATTAAGTTGGTTTTCTCTTCTTAACCTGTTTTATGTCAATTTAATTGTTTGATTAGCCAAAGAAACTAGGAGGGAAGAAAAGTTTTCCTCCCCTACAATTCAAAAAATTCTCAGCAGCTCCTTGAAACTTCTTGGCATACCATGCTTCAGAACACATTTTAGCTTTCTGAGAGCCAAAACTTCATGAACCACCTTTACACTTACTCCAAGCAGTGTTTACCACTGGCCAAATGTTAAACAGCTTTAGGAATCATTTTTAACTTAAAATAACATATCAAAATGTTATCATTTAAGTGTGTAATCCAAAGAAAAGATGATCTGAGTTACTTTGCATTACCTTCTTCCACTAAACTTTCAAAATTCAATGTGTATCTTACAGCACAACTCAGTTCAGACTGGTCGCAGCTCAAGTGCTCAGTAGCTACATATGGCTATGGGCTGTTGTGCTTTAAGTGCAGATTTAATTGTAACCTTTTTATTCTCACATTTCAAAGTTGTTAAAATGCAGAGTGTTCTGTATTGTCTTTTTATAACTAAAGTAAACCAATATATAGGGTCTGACAGAAGTAAGGCCTGCTTGAGTGTGGTTGGTAGGGTAATAAAATGGGTGTAATAATTTGTAATTTTATTTTGAACATTTCACCTAAAATGTCATATGGTATGCTTGAGTGTGATGTTGTTATGTTACAGAATTACATGCTTTTGATTAAAAAAAATGATTTTGTAGTAAAAAAGGGGGCATTACTTCTGCTGGACCCTGTAGTGGAAAAAAAATTGTTTTCAAAATAAAAACTATTTTTTCAAGAGAATTTGGCTGCTATGTATCAGAAAAAGAGTGGTTAACTGACACAGGAAGGAAGGGAGTATTGTTTGTTTTCTTATTTTTAATGAGAGGCACTTAAGTGTATTTATAGATCAAGGAAAGGAGACAGAAAGGCAGAATGAGAAAGAAAATACAGGAAAGGGATGTTAAAAATTTGAGAGTAGTCCATCCTTACTCATTGGCTTGGATCTCTCCTTCTCATAAACAACATTCCCATGTATATTATATTTGCTTTCAGACTTCCTATTCTGATCACTGCTATGATGCTCTGACTGTTCATGTGCCGGTGCCACATTGTTATAGTTACTGAGGCTTTATAATATCTGGTAGTACCACTATTTCCACCTCATTATCTTTACCCCTTAATATTTTCTTGCATTACCTATTTTTGTTTGTTCATTTTTAGTATAAACTTGAGAATTACTTTGCCTAGTCCAAAAAAAGCTTCATGGTATTTTCTATTGAGAAATATTAACTCTTAATTGATCCATTCAATTCACATGGGTTACTCTCTCCCATTCTCAAATAAATGACACCGCAAACTTTACTTTTAAAGTTCTGTTAACAGTAGGAAGTTAATGATAAAGAAAGATCCTCAAGATGAGAGGCAGTAAAATGGGAAGAATAGAGTCATGGAAGTCAGAGGAGAAGAGAAATCCAACACAATGGCAGTGATCAATAATTCCAAATGCTCAGAGAGGATGAATAATATATAGTCAGAAAAGTTTTAGTGGACTTGACCACGAGGAAGTCATTATTAACCTTGATAAGAACAGTTCCCATGAAGTTGTAGGGGCAAAGGCCCAATTTTAGAGGACTGAATAGTAGAAAAGGAAATGAAAACAATGAATCAATTATGTGTGTGTGAGTGTGTACATCTGTGAGTGTGAATATGTTCATTGCAATGTAATGGAGAGGGTTTTGACACTGGCTAGAGCTGCAAAAGTAGGTGGAAGGCAGAATTTTAGGATGAAAAAGATGTACATTTATAAGTGAGAGGAAGTGACTAGTAGAGAGCAAAAGAATGAAAATATAG
Source organism: Tonatia bakeri (assembly GCA_004024845.1). Lineage (NCBI taxonomy): Eukaryota > Metazoa > Chordata > Mammalia > Chiroptera > Phyllostomidae > Tonatia > Tonatia bakeri. The sequence continues at coordinate 34,507 of PVIA01006599.1, read as the reverse complement.
GGGAAGGAAGATGGAGTGAAGATGAAGAGATGGGGCCAAGAGCACAGGCAGGAAGGTGAACCTTGGACCTGAGGTCATTTGAAAAGGAAGACATTGTCATCTGTTTGCAGGTGTGAGATGGAGAGCTGATGGGATATGTTTTCTCTGTCAGATAGAACCAAGGTCAAATACAAGATGCTGAGAGGCACCAACAGACTGGTAAACATGGTGACTGAAATTGTAGTACCACCATCTGCTTGGATGTATTCTTTGGTGCATGCATTGGAGTGAAGGGTCAACTGGAGATTAATTCAGGGTCAGAAGAATGTTGAAGGATAAGGAGGTAAGCGAGTAGAAGAGGCAGGTAGATTGATATGATTAATCATAAGTTAGGCTATTGGGGTGTCACTGAAGTCAGAAGAGGAACAAAGGACAGGGATGAAAGAACACTGACAATACATGGGACAAAGAGGAAGAATCAAGGGACATGATAAACTCCACATCATGGCTGGGGACATGGCAGTATACTATGAACCAAACTTTTCTGTTCCTCTAAAACTCATGTATTAAAATCCTAACCCCAATGCTATGATTATAGAAAATGAAGACTGGGAGATGATTAGGTCATGAGGGTGGCACCCTCTTGAATGGCATCAGTGTCTTCTAAAAAAACCCTGAGAGCTCCTTCACTTTTTTTACCACATGAGAATGCAGTGTGAAGATGGCCATCCATGAATCAGAAAGAGAGTTCTCAATAGACACCAAATCTGCCAGCACCTTTATCTTGGGTTTCTAGTCTCCAGAACTGTGATATATAAATTTCTGCTGTTTATAAGCTGCCCAGTCTATGGGTACTCCATTATTACAGTCCATCCACATAGTGAAAATACAGTGTAAGAAATATGACAAGTTAGGGGGTTGTTTGAAGAGTAAACATGAAAGTCTACAGTTTCATAATTCAACAATTCCTAAGAACTAATAATCCCTAGGATTTAGGTATAGACACAGCTAGATGAATTGAATGGAGATGAATATATCTGGAGTTAAGGCACTATATGAACCAGCTACTGAATGGACTCATGGACTCTGAAATCACTCCAGATGTTGGCAGAAGTCAGAGTGCAGAGAGATACTAAGTTACATGTCATAGTTTTGACGAAAGTCATGAAGAGACAACATTGCATAACAATGCTTTCAAACTTTAAAAAAATACATATTATGACAAAATACAGTGTGCAACCAAACACACACACATGGCTGAAATAAAAGAAGTGTTTTTCAAAAATAATTATTTTATTTACTAATTTTTATTCTGTTCTTTTCTAGTCATTCCATTCTGTTTCATTCAGTTCAGTTCTGTTCTATTTCATCTAAAAATAAATGCTAGTTACAACTCTCTACACTTTCATGCCCAATAATGTGTTGCACAGCATCCACGGGCTCTGGATCCAAGCCATCTAGATTTTAATCCTGGTTCTTTCAATTATTAGTAAGATCACCTTAGATAAGTTACTTGACTGTTCACTTGGAACAGCGTCTGACACAATATATACTAGCTACAATTATCAATGTGAAGTAAAAGTGTGCAATCAGCATTAGCAAAAGCTGCTATTGTCAGGGACAGAGATAGCAAAGGAGGACGCTCTCTGTGATGTGGCAGAAAGGAAAGGGATCAGCTGCATCACTTCCCACCTACTGGGGTGTGTGTGGTGTGTGAGAGAATGGCAGCCAGAACACACAAATCCTGAGGGGAAGCAATGGCCTCAGGAGCAATCAGGAATGAGAGGAACACTCTGCCTGCTCACACCAGAGCAGAGCTTCCAGAAGGCAAAGATTTTGGAGAAATTTCTTGGTCAAAATGGAATGATTCCTTTTCTTTTTGGGGTGCAAAAGTGATGATTTATTTTAAAATAGAAAAAATAAATAAATAAAATAGAAAAAGAAATCACAACATATTACAAAAATTTTACAGCTATACTATATTAAATTATGGTAAATAATATAAAATCTCCAAAAAGAAAATGCTATTTTTATTAATTAACTACCTAATAAACTTTTTCCCCTTAACCTTTTCCTGGCCTCACACTCTTTGGCTTCTTCAAAATATGGTTGTGTAATAATTTCTACAACAAGAATTGCTGAGCTCTGGCTGGCGTAGCTCAGCGGATTGAGCGCGGGCTGCGAACCAAAGCACCGCAGGTTCGATTCCCAGTCAGGGCACACGCCTGGGTTGCAGGCCACGGCCCCCAGCAACCGCACATTGATGTTTCTCTCTCTCTCTCTTTCTCCCTCCATTCCCTCTCTAAAAAATGAATAAATAAAATCTTTAAAAACAAACAAACAAACAAAAAAGAATTGCTGCTCAGAAACACAGGATCATTGCACATATTCACACAATGCAGAGAAAATGAGGAACGCTATAACCTCAGCTTCCAGGAACCACTATTAACACAATGGCACATTCTTTGGAGACATTTTATATAAATGTCTCCAAATTCTTTGGAGGCATATATAAATACTATATACACATATTTGTGTGCATACATACATACATACATATGTATGGTTATTACAAGAAATACTCCATTTCTTTCACTGAATATATTGTGAACATTTCCACTAACAATATATGAAGAAGGACTTACCTTTCTAATGGATGAGCAGGCATGTAGCACAGTAGTCACTGGGACATTGTGAATGCCCACAATATATTAATTCACTCTGATGAACTGATACTTTGGCTATTCCTTTTGTTATTGTTATAAACAATGTTGCAATGAGATATTCTCGTGCATTTATCTCTTTTCATTTGACCTATTAGTTTCCTAGAACAAACTCCTGGAGTAATTTAGGATAAACTGCTGAGCCAAAAGGTATGGATATTTAAATTTAAAATCATATTGCCTGATTGCTCTCCAAAAAGGTTGTGGTGTTTGTTTTCCTTAACAATTTATGAAAGTGCTTATTTTCTCACATCACTGACCACTACTCATCTTTTTAAGTCTTTGCCAATATTCCATATAAAAATGATCTTGCATTTTTAAGTTGCCTTTTTATTAGTACATTCCCACATGCTGATAGGACATCTATGTGTCTTCTGTGACTTGCACGATTTTTCTATTTGGGGCTTGCTTATGCTTGTGTCCTTGTGTTATGACTTATAAGGGTCCTCAGGTAGTCACACTATTCACCTGTTGTTAGTCCTATGTGTGGTGATTACTTTTTTCTTCAGTTTCCAACTTTTCCTTCAAAAAGATTTATGGAGTGTTTTTTTTTTGGCATAAGAGTTTATTTTTTAGAGGTAAACTATACATTTTCCCTTAGGTTCTAAAGAAAGGCATTTTTTACCTCAGAATTGGAACCACTATGAAATAATCTCTAAGACTGGGAACTTACAAATCACTTTGAGTTTATCAACCTCACAATTTATAGCCTTTAGTTTTGCCCTCAAGACATCTGATGGGTTTATGTGTTATGGCAAATACTACCTCACAAAGGAGAAACACAAGAAATTGCACTTCTGAGATTTTTATTTAAAAAGTACCCAGAAACATATGAAAGGATGCTCAGCATCACTAGCTATCAGAGAGATGCAAATTAAAACCACAATGACATATCACCTCACACCAGTCAGAATGGCCATTATAAACAAATCAACAAACAACAAGTGCTGGTAAGGTTGTGGAGAAAAGGAAACCCCAGTACATTGTTGGTGGGAATGCAGACTGGTGCAGCCACTGTGGAAAACAGTATGGAATTTCCTCAGAAAACTAAAAATGGAACAACCTTTTTGACCTGGGAATCCCACTGCTGAGATTATACTCCAAGAACCCTGAAACATCAATTCAAAAGGACCTATGCACCCCAATGTTCATAGCAGCACAATTTACAATAACCAAGTGCTGGAAGCAAACTAAGTGCTCACTAGTAAATGAATGGATCAAAAAACTGTGGTACATTTACACAATGGAATTCTATGCAGCAGAAAGAAAGAAGGAGCTCCTACCCTTTGTGACAACATGGATGGAACTGGAGAAGATTATCATAATTCAGGGGTGTCAAATTCATTTTCACCAGGGGCCATATCAGCCTGGTGGTTGCCTTCAAAGGACCAAATATAATTTTAGGACTGTATAAAAGTAACTACTCCTTAACAGTTAAGTGAGAGCTCAGCACAGCCACTGGGTAGAAACAGGGTGCCAGGCTGGATAAAGCAAGGTGGAAGGCAAGAGGGCCTTGTATTTGCCACCTGTATGCTAAGTGAAATAAGCCAGGCACCATATGATCTCACCTATAAGTGGAACCTAATCAAAAAAACAAGCAAGCAAGCAAAATAGAACCAGAGACATTGAAACAAACAACAAACTGACAGTAACCGGAGGGGAAGGTGGGGATAACAGGGGAAGAAGGGGAAGTGTTGTCAAGGAACATGTAAAAAAGGACCCATGGAGAAAGCCAAAGGCGGGTAGGATTGAGGGTGGGACAAAGGAAAGTGGTTTTGGGGGAAAGGAGACAACTGTACTTGAACAACAATAAAAAAATAAAGGGAAAAAAAGAAAAAGAGAAGTAAACTCTTCAAAGCTCAGTTTGAGGCAGCAAAGTCAGGTCCCAGCATCCTTTTGAATGAGTGTCGCCTGGTCCCATGCAATCCCACGAGGAGCATCCAGGGGCAGCCAAGTCGGCATTCTATTCCACTGTGTGAAAAGGGGCCTCTTTTATCACATCCCCCATTTAGTGAGGGGGGCGTCCCACTTGGAAACAACCTTTTGTTCTACTTTCAGTTTAGGCCAGATTTCACACTTGATCTGGAAATTCTTCAACTATGTTTCCATTCCTGCCTTCTAAAAGCTCTCTCTGTATGGTGGATATGCTTAATAGATTATTTAGGTTGTATTAATAGCCACATGAAGTCCAGAACTTGGTGATCACAATGAGAATCAAAAAGCTTCTTAAAACTTGGGGTCAAAAACAAGTCCTCAACATTAGAGCATATAATGAGACTTTCCAGTATAATTATACCCTCTGAAAAGCAAATATAACTAAGTGACCAGAGTCTGTACAGGTAGTAGCCCAGAAAACAAATGACTTGAGACAGGTTCTGGCCTGAACCTCTGAATTCTGAAAATACAGGCTCATTATAAACAATTCCTCCTGAAAAACTCAATTGGGGAGTATTATCTTTAATAGATAAATTTTAGCTATAAAAGGTATTAATTGCTTATAAAGGCAGAGTCTGCCACACCCATACCAATCAGAGCCACAAACAGTAGCACCAACCTGTTGTCCAGACCCTGGGAGCCACCATGGAAACAGGAACCCACTGAGATAGCATTGTGCCATAGATTTCCTTTACTCACCTCAGGAAATTTCTTTTTCTGCACATATTCCGTGGTGGCAGCATCAAAATACTTGGCATAGCCTTCATTGAGGCTGTAAATCTTTCCTTTCTTTTTAATTTTGACCTCTTTTTCCACCAGAATGAACTCACCAAGAGCCTAGAAAATTGAACAAAAATACCAGTAAGAAGAGAGATGCTAGAAGCCAACAGCACACTCCCCAACAATTAGAAAACATTAAAATATGTGGGCATCCTGGAAGGACCCAGAGAGTTGCCAGGTTCTCCAGAAGCCTTCCAGTGATATTTTTATGAGTTGTATAAAGAGCAGTGACAACACTGAGTCACCTATACTACCAATTTTTAAGGAACCTAGCTGTATTGATCCCCCAAGTTATCACCCTTAGTTAATCCTAATATTTTCAGAAAGACCTGGGCCATCAGCAGTGAGAGGAAGAAGTTATACAGGTAAGATTTATCATAAATGTATGGATATAGTTCAACCACTATTTTGTGGTCCAGTTATTATATCATAATGATTTAATTTCGGAAGCCATTAAAAGCTCCTGGTATCACAGTGACTCTTTTTTTAATATATTTTATTGATTATGCTATTACAGTTGCTCCATTCCCCCCCCTTTATTCTCCTCTGTCCTGCACACCCCCTCCCATGCACATTCTCCCCCTTTAGTTCATGTCCAGGGGTCATACATATAAGTTCCTTCACTTCTATATTTCCTACACTACTCTTAACCTTCCCCTGTCTATTTTCTGCCTACCATTTATGTTACTTAGTCCCTGTACCTCTTCCCTCACTATGTTCCTCCTACTCCCCTGCGGATAACCCTCCATGTGATCTCCATTTCTATGGTTCTGTTCCTGTTCTCGTTGCTTTCTTAGTTCATTTTTGTTTTTTATTTTTTATGTTCAGTTGTTGATAGTTGTGAGCTTGTTGTCATTTCACTGTCCATATTTTTTATCTTCTTTTTCTCAGATAAGTTCCTTCAACATTTCATATAATAAGGGCTTGATGATGATGAACTCCCTCAACTTGACCTTATCTAAGAAGCACTTTATCTGCCCTTCCATTCTAAATGAAAGCTTTGCTGGATAGAGCAATCTTGAATGTAGGTCCTTGCCTTTCATGACTTGGAATACTTCTTTCCAGCCCCTTCTTGCCTGTAAGGTCTCTTTTAAGAAATCAGCTGACAGTCTTATGGGCACTCCTTGGTAAGTAACTCTCTCATTTTGTCTGACTGATTTTAAGATTCTCTCCTTATCTTTCATCTTGGGTAATGTAATTATGATGTGCCTTGGTGTGTGCTTACTTGGGTCCAACTCCTTTGGGACTCTGAGCTTCCTGGACTTCCTGGAAGTCTATTTCCTTTGCCAGATTGGGGAGGTTCTCCTTCATTATTTTTTTAAGTAAGTTTTCCATTTCTTGCTCTTCCTCTTCTCCTTCTGGCATTACTATGATTCAGATGTTGGAATATTTAAAGTTGTCCTGGAGGTTCCTCAGCCTCTCCTCATTGTTTGTTTGTTTGTTTGTTTTGAATTCTTGTTCCTTCATTCTGTTTTGGTTGAATGTTTATTTCTTTCTTCTGCTCCAAACCATTGATTTGAGTCCTGGTTGCCTTCCTGTCACCGTTGGTTCCCTGTACATTTTCCTTTCTTTCACTTTTCATAGCCTTCATATTTTCCCTCTATTTTGTGACCATACTCAACAAATTCTGTAAGCTTCCTGATTATCAGTGTTTTGAACTGTGCATCTGATAGGTTGGCTATTTCCTCATTGCTTAGCTGTAATTTTTTTCTGGAGCTTTGATCTGTTCTTTTATTGAGGCAATTTTTTTTTTTTATCTTGGTGCACCTGTCATGTAGTAAGGGGTAGAGCCTTAGGTGTTCACCAGGGCAGGGCAACTCAAGTTGCTGTGTTTGACACTTTCAGTGGGGGAGAGTCCCAAGAGTGAATAGTACAACTTGCTCTGCTCTCTGCTGGCTTTCAGTCACTTCTGGGGCTACCCACAAGCAAATTGAGCCTTTCTGGTGCTGTTTCCTGGGTGGGTAGGTTTGTGTACATCCTAGGACCTTATGGGTTTCTCCAGTGAACTCTCCTGTGAGTCTGGGAGTTTCTCCCAATGCCATAACCCTCACAGGTTTTTTCAGTCAGAGCTTTTGAGGCTTTATTTTCCCACACTGGAACCCTGGATTGTGCAGTCTGTCTCGCTCCCCAGTTGTTTTTCCCAGCTTATCAGCACACAAATGTGGGACCACCCACTCCACCAGCCACTGCCTTGCCACAAATCTCCTCCACACCAGCTTCCTACCCCCACCCCTCTTACTGGTATGGATGAATTTTCCTTCTTTAACTCCTTGGTTGTCAGATTTCCACACAGTTTGATTTTCTGTCAGTTCCAGTTGTTTTTTATTTTTAAATTTGTTGTTGTCCTTTCGGTTGTGCAAGGAGTCACAGTGTCTACCTATACCTCCATCTTGGCCAGAAGTCCCCAGTGACTCGTAGATGAGGTAAAGAGGAAATCCCTTCAAACAGAAACTATATACACTTGTCATAAGGAATAGTTGATAAAAATTGGAGAAATCCTCAAAAGTATAAATAAAATCATGCCCAGTCCCCATATAGTCATCATGGTCACTATCTGTTGGACGGTCCCTGTGGATGTGATTAGCTAGCTGCACATATCATCTAAAAGACTGGCTATCTCCCTCAGTCACTAGAGGGGAAACCAGGTCCTGGAAATCTAATCAATTTTGATAAATTTTGAAAACTAAGAAAGTGAAAATCCCCCAATATGACAGCTCACAGCTGGCAGCTAGACTAGAAGATTCCTAATGAACATAGATGAAATTCCCACAATATAAAGAGACAAGGTCATGCTGACCATGTGTGAAATAAGACTGACCAGTGACAAGGATACTCAATGACTGCAAAAATAACTGAAGATCCCTCTCTTCTGCAGAACTTGAATGATCACTGCTTCTTTACCAATGAATCCCCACCCTCACTTTAATCTTCCCACCTCCTAGATAAAAATTATTGATATACGTAATCATTACTTGTACCCACTTATAGACCACCCAGTGTAGGACTAACTCTCAAATCCTCCTTAGAATCATCAAGCAAAATATGTGCTGTTATAAGCCCATTCCAACTCTCTCTTATCTTAGCACAACAACCCACAGTTCCTCTAGAGTGCATTCTCCATGCTCAGTAAACCTAACTTACTTCATTATAGGTATGTTCTTGATGGTCTCTGGTTCAAGATCAGGCACTTGATTTAATGTGATAAATTAGATACTCCTCCCTGGCATTTGAATGAGAGACAAACCAGGGGTGGTGTTCAGACCATACTTGCTGTGCTGCCAGACCATTCATGTGTTTGCTGTTTCCTGGTTCTCTAGACCTGCCCATTTCTAGCCTGGGGCTTTAGCTCTCCCATGAATGCAGTAGCATCCTTTACTTCATTGAGCCAGAATCCTTTTCTCTCTTGCTTATTAGTAAAGAGCAAGACATATACAAAACTATTGTCTAAATAATGTCATTCTCTTATGTATCCCTCTCTGAACCTGGGGGTGGGGATACTCAGGTGCCTAGAGAGTTATTCCCTACTATGGGGAGGAAATGGCTGTGGAGTCTGGCCCTAACTTGGAGAATATATTCCCTTGTTTTGACTCTGTGATCACTCACAACCACTGACTATTAAAAAGCTTCCCATGGCTTTGAGGACAAGGTACCTCATTATCAGGCACCATATCTTTGTCACCCAGGAATGGTATCTGCCTTTTGTAAATGAATGTCTCAACACTGTGATTTATACCACAATGGAGAATGGTTAACATGAGATGGTCACTCTGTGCCTGAACACAATGTGTTCTCTGACAAAATCAAGTTATCATCTCTGCAAACTCATAGGTCAGACTGGCTCTGGCTGACCCAGCAAGGAACTTGGTCCCATTAGACCCTGCCAGAGTAACCTGTTGGCCACTCTCCATGATTTTTTTCTCTCTGTGACAACTGTCATAAGCTACTTCAACTTAAAGTCAACCTCCCAAACAAGTCTTAAGCTTCTTACACTGGGTCTTGCTCAAATGTACTTTTTAGTAGGGTAATGTGACCCAAAGGAATTTCATGCTAATAAAGAATGATCAGCAGAGATTATACAGGTTTGTCTCTTCTTTCTAATGTGCAGTTAAGCTGTCAGGCCTACCTGTGTTTAGAATCCTTAGTTGCAATCCTAAGCCAAATGTGCCTACCTATTCCCTTTAGAACCACTTCAGAATATTCTTGGAGATATTTTGCTTGCAATAAAAAGAAGTTTACTCAAAATTGGTAAAATAGATAAGTACAAGACTGGCTGTAAATAGGTGTTCTGGGACCAATTCCAGTGTGCGTGTGTCTCAGACACACCAGCAGGGTGTCTGAGAATTCAGATCGATTCAACTCAACTCTGACATTATCTACCCAAAGACAGCATCAGATTCCAGGATTTAAGGGCCTACAAGAATGCCTCCACTCTCCACTTCAGATGCTAGTACCAAGCCCAGGTTGTTACCTGTGCTTCTGACTGACTGGCTACAAATCAGAGGTTTTTAGAAGACCCAGTTCCTCCTCCTCAGGTTTGATTAATTTGATAGTGTGGCTCAGAACTCAGACAAATGTTTTTACTTACTAGATTACCAATTTATTATAAAGGAATATAATGTAGGAACAGCCAGATTGAAGATATGCGTAGGGCAGGGTATAAACAAATGACACAGATCTTCCATACCCTCTCTAGGCACTCTACTTTCCCCAGTCTCCATGTGTTCACTAACCAGAAAGGCCTCTGGACACACCATCTTTTGGGGGTTTTATGGAGGTTTCATTACATAGGCAGGACTGATTAAATCTACTGGCCATTGGTGATTCAGTCAATCTCCAGGTCCTCTCCCTTTCCTGGTGGTCAGAGAATAGGATTGAAAATTCCAACCCTTTAATCATTCAGCTGACTCCATTGATAACAAGCCCCCATCCTAAGGTGCTTTCTGAAAGCTATCTCAATAATATAACAAAAGATACCTTTATCACTTCCAACACTTAGGAAATTTTAAGGGTTTGAGGAACTGTGAGCCAGGAACCATGGATGAAGATTAACTATATATGAGAAATCATTCTGGTCATCTGAATGACCACATATATACATTTTTTATAAATCACAATATCGCAACCTGAGTGTGACTCATGGCTCCAAGACTACTAGCATAACTTTGGGCAAATTACTTACCTTCTCTGTGCTTCACTTTCCTTACCTGAAAATGGGAATAATAGTAGTACCTACCTTAGGGAGATGCTATAAGGTTTAAACACATTCATACATGTAAAGTGCTTGAAACAGATAGCTACCCACCACTTAATAAGCACTGTATAACTGTCAGCTATTATTTCAGAAGAGTTCTAGAAAGGTTGTTTTATTGTCTGAGAGTAATGTTTGTGAACTACAGAATTTCTCCAGATTTGACTGTTTCTTTGAAAATAATGAGAATTTAGGGGAAATATCAGTGGGTTTTGATCTGATTAGTTTATATATGAAAATTTATATTTGAAAAGATACTGGGTTCCCATCATATAAAATTTAGTTTAACTCTGTTTTGAAATGTTGTTACCCTCTTCCCTCCACACACATTCACCAACATGTAAACTCCACCAGGGCTGGAATGTTTGCCTGCTTCATCAGTGCTATATCCCACCTAGAATGGTTCTTTGGGACTTTTGGGACATACTAGATGCTCAATAAACATTTGTAAATTCAAATTAAATTGAAATACTGAACAATTGCTTTTGACTTACTGAATACTAGAAACTTTGAAATGGTTTTGGTCAAAATTATTTGAATTTTCACAAGACCTGACTATATTTGGCAAAATAGTTCAAAAGTGACAGGCAAAGCATCCAGCATTTTAAAGAGAAATTCTATAGGTTGCAAATACTTCACAAATTTTCTGCTGAACATTTTTAATGTACACTTGCCATGAAAATTCAGCTTTATTCGAACTCTTGTGCCTTTATCCAATTATTTCTTCCTTTAGTCTGTGTCATACTGTCTGATTTTTTATCTGCTCTGAGGATGTGCCTCTTCCCCTTGAGCATTTTCTCAAGCGGAAGAGAAATACTACTGAGCATTTTCTCACCGTGAGAAATAAGGAGCATAACACAGAACCTGATAAAGCAGTTTTCTACCAGTCTCTCCTACTGGGAAGAACATGTAGATTAGGGGAGGTCCTCCAAACCTGTGCTGTCCAATAGGATAGCCACCAGTCACATACAGTTTTTAAGTTAATTAAAATGAAATAAAACTGCTCCTCAGTCACACTAGCTTCACTGCAAATGTTCAGTAGTCACATGAGGCTAGTGGCTACTATATTAGACAGCATAGATCATAAAACATATCTATCACCATACACAGTTCTATTGGAAGGTACTGCTCTAAAGAATTCACGTTTCTGTCTGGAAACCAGTAGCACTGAGATTCTTAAATCATTGCGTTGCCATAAACCAAAGAGAAAAAAACTCTTTAAGAACAGGGCCTGAGTTGATATGACTGAACCTGCAGGACCCCTCAAATTCCCTCACTTGGACAGAGGTCCTTAATGTTTTTTGGTGATGTTTTGGCTCCCAAACTAGACTCTCTGGCCCCAAAAGCAAGTATCAAGAATGACCAGGAAATTATCCCAAGGGACTAGAATTGAAGTACAGAGCTCCATGGAGTCCCAAGTGCAGATAATGCCATGCTGGATACTTACTGGGTCAAGCATGAAGAGGTCCACTCCTTGCCCAGTGGAGAGAGCCACCAGGGTTGCACTGCCATAGAGCGCATAGCCTGCAGCCACAATATCTCGGCCTGGCTGCAGGGCATCCTTTTCAGAAGGCTCATCCTCTGTAGTCTGAGGAAGAGAAGAGAAACATGGTGCATTATTGTCTCTGGAGAAAACCCCTGCCAGGGAGTGGGCTTCTTAACTCTCCTAAAGAATCACTTTTAAAGGTAAAATAATAATTTGTATTGTTATGGGACTCTATATCTGTCACAGTGCTTTCACTTTATATGTGTGAAATAATGGAGAGGCTCAGTACTGCTCATTTAAAGGAGAGGGGATGGAGGTCATAGAGGTACTCACACAACATCATGAAGCCAGTGAGTGATGAAGCTGGGGCTGGACTACATCTTCTGCAGCAAAGCCAGTGTCATTCTCAAAAACTAATGGAATATGGGGTCAGTTTGTCGTCTGCTAGTAACATCCTAACAACTTTGTCTTAAAACTAAATCTTATCTGTTTTTAAGGATTTCTTTGAAGCATCATTTTACCTATAATACTCTTATTATTTTAGTATTTTTCTAGAGCTACAAGTTAATTCAATTAAAAATGGCACATTCCCAATTAAATAATGGGCAAACGCCTGAACAGACACTTCTCCAAGGAGAACATACGCAGAGCCCAGAGACATATGAAAAGATGCTCAGCATCACTAGCCTTCAGAAAGATGCAAATTAAACCCACAATAAGATACCACTTCACATCTGAGAATGTCCATCATAAACAAAGCAAAAAACAGCAAGTGTTGGAGAGGCTGTGGAGAAAAGGGAACCTTAGTGCACTGTTGGTGGGAATGCAGACTGGTGCAGCCACTGTGGAAAACAGTATGGAATTTTCTCAGAAAACTAAACATGGAACTGCCTTTTGATCCAGCAATTCCACTGCTGGGATTATACCCTAAGAACCCTGGAACACCACTCCATAAGAACCTATGCACCCCAATGTTCATAGCAGCTCACTTTACAACAGCCAAGTGCTGGAAGCAACCTAGATGCCCATCAATAAATGAATGGATCAAAAAACTATGGTACATTTACACAACGGAATACTACACAGCAGAGAGAAAGAAGGAGCTCCTACCCTTTGCAACATCATGAACGGAACTGGAGAGAGTTATGCTAAGTGAAATAAGCCAGGCAGTGAAAGACAAATACCATATGATCTCACCTTTAACTGGAACCTAATCAATGAAAGAAAATATAACCAGAAAGAAAATATAACCAAGCAAAATATAACCAGAGACATTGAAATTAAGAACAATCTGACAGTAACCAGAGTGGGGGGTAATGGGAGAAAAGGAGGGAAGGGTTTTCAGAAACAACTATAAAGGTCACAGGGAAATAACAAAGAGGGTGGTTGGAATCAGGGGAGACAGATGGGGATGGCTAGGGTGCGGGGGGAGTGGTGTGGGGAAAGTACAGACAAATGTACTTGAACAACAATAAAATAAAATAAGGCACATCCCTTTCAGTCTTTTTTCCTTACTTACAGTCTTGCACTCTTTCTAACACATTTTTTTACAACTAGGTTATATTGTCACTTGACTTGTGTGTATGAACTCAATAACCGGCTTTATTTCCAGATTCCCAGGCCACATACGGATTCTGAGAAGCAGGCCCCAGAGCAGCGATTCTAGTTGGATATGCATATTCTTGGGCTAGGCCCCAGACCTCCAATATCAGAAATGCTGGGCCTTCAGAATTAGCCCTCCTGGTAATCCTGATGCACACAAATATTTTAGAACCACTGCTCTAAAGCTTGGTCTCTTAAGAACCTTTGGGGAAGTAGAAGGCAAAGGTAGTATTAGGTTTTTAATGAAAATCTGCAGTCATCCCCATTGAAGCTTTTAAAACACCTCTGCTCAGCCCTGGCTGGTGTGGCTCAGTGGATTGAGTGCTGGCCTGTGTACCAAAGAGTCACCACTCAGATTCTCCATCAGGGCACAGGCCTGGGTTGTGGGCCAGGTCCCCAGTAGGGGGCACACAAGAGGCAACCAGACATTGATGTTTCTCTCCCTCTCTTTCTCCCTCCCTCCACTTTTGTCTAAAAATAAATAAATAAAATCTTTTTAAAAAAATTAAAACACTTTGTTCAGCCATCAAAAGGATTGTATTTTCTGTATAGGAAACCAGAATTCTCCCACATCAGAGATTTTCCTTTCTCTGAGCTATGATTTTTCAGCCTGTGGTGAGTGTAGCACCCTCTCCTTGGTTTTGGGGAGCTTGCACTGTGGCTTGAAGAGAATCCCTTCTGCCCAACTCCTTCTACTGGCCTTTAATTACTCATAGAATCCCTGGCCTTAAAAAATAACAAGAAATACTTTCTAGATCCCACAACTTCCCTTTAGCTACAGCCCTATCTCTCTCTTCATCAATATCCTGGAGCAGCAGTGGTCTCCAATCATTCTGGCACCAGGATCAAGTCAGCTGAGCTCGCTCATCCACTGGTGGGGGGTCAGGTGGCAGCCTGGGGACAAGAGGTGGAACTCAGGCAAGCTTCTCTTAAGGCCTGGTTCCTAACAGGCCAGGGATGCCTGGAGTCTTGGATGCCTATTTACACTATCTCACTTCTCCTGTCTCCACTGCAGGCTGCCAGATGTGACCCTACTACTAAACCTGGTGCACTTTTGCCAGTCTTCCTCCTACCTGCCCTCTAGGCAGTGTTGGATCCCTTCATTGGCTGTTGCTTCCTTCTCAAGATGCATCTCTCCAGAGCTTCTTTCCATTTCCCTCTAGTCTGGATTTCTAACTCTCTACATGTGCCTTCTCATTTGCTTTTTTTTAGCTCCCCTTCTTAAATGTTGGTGCTCTTCCTGGTTCCTTACCAGTCTTTGAATATCTACCCAGTGCAAAATGGACCTTCTCCATCACTGCTCTACCCACAGGTGGGACTCTCAGCTGCTATGTTTGTGTTATGAGTCCCAAACCCTCCCAACAGTTTAATGGGATCTGGGATGCATTCCTGACCCAAACTGGCCCAGCCAGAGTTTCTGCTCCAGAAATCTATGTCTAGGGCTAGAACATTCTGGTTGATGGAAACTTGGGAGCTGTGGGCTAACCATCTTTCTTCTGTCATTGGCCAAAAATCGGAGGAAAAACCAAACTGGTCTTTAGAGAAGGGAAGGAGTACAGTAGCCACAGGAAGTCAAGATGAGAGACTTGGAGGAAAAAAACTCTCCCTGGCTCAGCCCCTCTCTGAGGCTAGCCATATGTCTGTCTTAGGGCTTCCTGATTCATCCCTGCCATTTATACCAGAGTCCTGACCAGGAAAGCTCTCTTCTCTTCTCATTCTACACACTCCTCAGCAATCTCACCCACAACCAAAGTTTCAAGCTTTACTCAGGTGTCAATGCCTCTCACACCTCCATCTTCATCTCTTCTGATGGTCCAACTCTGGGAGCCACCTGACCTCCAGACATCCTTATTCAGGTACCCCACCAATGCCTCAAACTAAACATGTCAAAGATAGAATTCATCTGTCCTGTCTTACCTCCCAAATGTTCTGCTCTTCTCACATTGCTCCCCATACACCTAAAACTAATACAATGTGATATGTCAATTATAATTCAATAAAACCAGGGGAGGGAGCTATTAAAAGCTGTGATGGTGAAGTTAGGATGTCCCTTTGAATTCCTGGCCTGACTGATGATTTTAGTCATTAGTTACCTACTCTGTGTTTCCATTTGTTCACTATTTTAAAAAAATCAGTACAATAATATGTGTAGCTGCCTCCGGGGCTGAGGTGAGGACTGACCAGGAGCACTGTCCTTCTAGGTGAGAAGAGTAGTGGCTGACTCAGGCTCAGCAGTCAAGAGCAATAACCATAATAAAAACACCAATATTAATCACTTCAAAGACACAACTGGTTGTCTTTTTTCAGAATCTCATAAATATCATATCAGATATCTCTTTATTTTTATCTGTAAGTTGTACCTCAAAGGGAGAAACAACGCTCCTTTACTCACTTAACTCATTTTTGCTTAAATTTGAAACCTCATCTCAGCTTTAACTTTCTCAGATACCATAGAAAGTATCTTACATCTTTCTCTCCTGTTCCCCCAACCAAAGTCTCCTTGTCTCTCTTCAAGAAAGAAAGAAAGGAAGAGAGAGATGAGAGGGAGAGGGAAAGAGAGAGGGAGAGAAAGAGAGAGAGAGAAGACATACAAACTGGGAAAGCAACACCTTCCTCTAGTCCAAGTCAGTTTGGCTTCCATTTTGTTCTGTAACACAGGAGGAATAGACCACTTACCTGCTCCTTGTTTTTCTTCTCAGAAAGAAAGTTTAGGCTAATTCAAACATTCTGCTAAGGTTCATTTTCTCCTAAGCTTCTGCCCTGAAAAATCAAATTACTGCCCCCCCTTTTTTTGGACAGCAATCAGATAAGCAGAAATATCTATTGCATTATCAACATGTACAGACAGCACATTAGATAACATGAGGCATACCCAATCCTCCCTCATATTTGTTGGAGCACGAGTAGTTCAGTGGAAAGAATGCATACCATAGAGCCAGAGAGATGGACCTCAAAAACCAGTCAGAGGGCAAATTACCCAACTGAACAATCCTGGCCTTTTTCTGCCCTAAAGCCACAAGGGCAAATGCCAGCCTTTCTGGCTGGAGCAAGGCCTGACTCTCAAGTTGAGGAAGAGTGTGGATTATGTGTTTGGTTGTGAGGTTTTTGAATAGTCACAAACCAACCCACATGATCCTGTCTATATTGTTAGGTATGTGGGGTAAATGGAATGGCCTCAGAGAAGTCATAATTCCCAGAATCTGTGACTATTTTGCATTGCATGGCAAGAGGGACTTTGCCAATATAACTAGTTACCTATTTAAAATAGGCAGTTTATTCTGGATTATTCAGTGAGCCCAAACCTAGTGAGATGAACGAACACTTAAAAGCAGATAACTCTTTATGTGGCTTGAGGCAAAGCAATGAGGCAAATGAGGGCGGGGGGTGTCAAAGAGACTGTACATGTGAAAAACTTGTTTTGCCTTTGCTGGATTTAATAATATAGCAGTCACAAGCCAGAGAATGCAGGAAGCCTCTAGAAACCGAGAATGACCCCCAGCATCAGTCAACCAGGAAACAAGGACTTCCATCCTACAACAGACTAGAACTAAAATCTGCCAACAACCCAAATAAGCCTGGAAGTTAATTCTATACACATAGCACCACCTCTCAATAGGTGGCAAGGCTGGCCGACACCCAGGTTTTGGCCTTAAGAGTCTCTGAGCAGAGAACCTAGCCAGGCCTGCCAGACTTCTGACCTATAAAACTAGATCATCAGTGGGTATCATTTTCACCTCTAAATATGTATAAATTATTATGGCAGTGATAGAAAAGTAATGCAGTCAGATCTGAGATCCATAAAGAAGAAACAGATGCCACCTGGAACCTAATAACCATGTGTGACATTTTGTCTCATCCAGGTTCTCAATACAACACCCCATCTGTCCTCTCACTTTACCTTCCCGTGAATGCAGTGAAGAAGGCAGAGGGAAAATTACCAATTCAGTTCCTCCAGTGAGGAGTCTGAGGCAAAGTGAGGTTCACAATTTGCCTACAGTGGCCTGCCTGCTTAGTGGGAGGATAGAGGTTAGAACTCCAGACTTGTGGCTCCCAGGCCAGGAACTTTCTCCAAAATCTCTGGTTTTGGAGAAACCAGAGAAACAAAGCATCAGAAATCAGACTGTCTACTCACCTTTCTGTAGATGGCAAATATGGTTCCAATGGAGGCCAGACAGTCGATGTTGGAAGATCCATCCAGTGGGTCAAAGCAGACCACATATTTCCCCTAAATGCACAGAAGGAAGACCCACTTCAGATCAATACAGTCTATGTAACTGTGAGGGGCAGACAATGCAACACCAAAAAGAGACTGAGAAAAAAGGGATATTCTTATTTAAAAAATGCAATTACTTAAGGAGGGTGAAGTGTATCAGAATATATGAATTGTGCAGGTCAGGGCCTATCTGCCAACAACAGATTATTTATGGCTATAGAGGGCAATGGACTTCGCTCCACCTCCATAAAGCTTTCCTTCTACCTCCTCTGGCTCCACCATCCCCTCCTACTTGGGTCCACGGGGACCTAGAGCTGCTGAGGGGATGAAAAGTAACAAGGTCTGAAAGGGGCATTTTGCAGGGAAGAGGTGGGAAAACTGAAGATAAACTCAGTCTAACTCCACCCACATTCATAGTAATGTCAGTTGTGGATTTATTGATAATTCTTTCTGACCCTCTTCCCAGATAGGCTTTTTTTTTTCTCTCATTTTGGAGCATTTCTGAAAAAAAAAATAGGAAATTTTAGAGCAATGTCCTAGGGCCTTTGGGTCCATCTTATTAAGACAGCTAGTATATATAAATAGCTGGCATGCATAGATAAAATAAAAATACCCTTCTGCATTTTGCTGTATCCAACCCACATGTTTGACATGAAGACCAGAAGACAGAGCAGGTGGGGTCTTGTGATACCATGTCCCTCACATGCCCCCACATTGCTGTGGGTTGGCTCCAGCCAACACTTCATGGGGAGAAATCACCAGATACTTTTACAGGCCTCCTTTGTGCAAGGCCCTATGAGAGCCTTAGTAATAGGGATTGGAGTATCCTAGCTAATTAAATATGGTAAAAAAAAAAAAAAAAAAAAACCTTGAAGTAAAATGGGAGTCACTTGTACTGTCACTAAAATTACTTTTTCCTAGATTAAGTTGAATTTTATTTCCTTTTTCATCACCGTGTTCAACTGGGGTGGGCAAGGATGGAAGGAAAGGGCATAAATGAGTGGGGTAACTCATGAACTTGGATATTTCCCATTCTCCTTGCTGATAATCCAACTTAGCCTGTCATTTCATTCACATATTCATTCAACAGATTTGTTGGGCATCTAGCATATGTTGGAAGGTGTTTAAGGAATTTATATGGGAGTAGGCATGGAGTATTCAAGAACTAGTGTAAAGACCTGTGTAGCTCAGGCCAACTGGGAAAGAAAATGGTAGATCATATTTGAGAGAGACTTCAGGGTCATATTAGTGGAAATTGAAAGTTGAAAAGAATAGGTGTGATTTAGCTTCAATTATGTGAGACAAGAGGAGTAAAGTGCTTTGCATGGTCCCTGGCATATGGTAGGTGCTTAGTAAATTTGGCTTTACCTTTTCCGCACTACCAACTAATCATAAAGAAATGGCACTTTGTCTCCAACACCCAATGTATAAATCAAGGGACAATAGTCCCAGTACGTATTTTATATTACTCTATCAGCAGAAGAACATGATTGAATGTTTTGACCACCAAAAAACCTCTTTCTTTAGTAAACTGTTCACGAAACCAAAGTGAATATGGACCTTCCCAGCCATGCCCTGCACTAACCAAGTTGATCATTGTACTAATGGAAGAGAGACACCATCTTTATGTTTTCTTTTCTGTATTAGTCTGGCAATGTGTTGGGAATATAGAAACCTCTGCTGAAACCCTGTTCTCCTTGAGAGGGAGTGTGTCGGGGGTGGGATGCAGGTTGTGAATAGAAGTGGGGAGGGAAAAAGTAAAAGGCTATATAGTACGACTCTTCCCAGGAACTCAACTCTTTACTGAACTTACTGATTTTCAAGTTTCCTCAAAATGCCAGCACTTGTTCCAGACCGGCAAGTTAAACGAAAATCCATGTACCCTACTCACTGAGGCATTTTGGTAAATCAGTCTGATTTATTTCCTGAATGAATCTCTGCCCTACTAGCTATGGACTCTTTTTTTTTGTACCAGACAGCATAAGACTTCTATGTAAAGAAGTATGCAGTTGTTTCTGGAAAACAAAATTAAGCAGTAGAGGAAAATCGCAGAAAGAAAAGAAATGCAAGGCAACAGTCTTCTCAACTCAGTATCACCATCTAGTGGTGATGTGCGGAACTGCACCCAGCCTCCCTTACGCACCCTCTTGTCTTTAGCGGTGATAATGGCCTCTTTATTCTCTTCTGAGACCAGTACACAGGTGCTGTAGGAGGACTGGAGCATGTTGATTACCAGGGAATTGGATAACACGTCCAGTTTCTTCACCTCATCCCCCGTCACATTCACGCTTCCCGCAATCCCATACCTAAGAAGATTTAAAAAAAATTTGTTTTCAGAGACATCACTAGACATAGCCAAAAGATCCTGAACTCCAACAAATAAGTCCAGACACTAACACACCACCAGTGTATCTCCGTTCCCTTCATGGCTTCTGAGTCTCTAAGTTATAATCACAGACCAAGTATGCCCTGTCCCACAGCAGTGATTCTCTTCCTTGCTTCCTTTACACCTCCAGGATATTATCCTAGTCCGCTGTTCTCCCAACGTGCTAACCAGAATTCAGTCTTACTATTGTAAATTACAAACCTGCCTGAGGCACAGTGCTATAATTAATGACTCCAGAAAAATAAAGAACCGAGACTTTCCAGCCCTACAGTTTCAATATTTGTTATTCATCCTCAAATAGTGGCCTGCTTGGCTGAATTAAAAATTGCCCTGCTTTAGGGTGGTGTTACTTGAATAAAAAGGAAATTTAGAGACAGACTGAACAAATTTAATATAGTTTTTCACTCTATTTTCAAGCAGTATCAGAAAGAGCATTACTATAAAGTTCTATCTAGAATCTTTGTATTTTAGAGCATTAATATGCACAGGTTTCACACCTTCCACCCTGATAGAAGATCACTTGTCCACCCAGTGCTCCCAAGTCCCCACAGTGCGAGGGGGACCACACAGGATCCACTGGCAATACCTGTTTCCACACCAGCACTTTCTCTTGTGCCTCTCACCCTCACTTGGCCAGTCTCAGCTTCCAGACTCATCCACCCACTGGGCACACATCTGCCTTAAGATCAACCCCTGGGTTTACTGCCCCACCCCCATGCTCTTTTCTCCAAGAAGCACATGACCACCCCCCACTTAAGCCTTCTGCAGTGGAACAGCTGCAAAGGTCCTGTGGCCACTGACACCCAGCAAGCTGCTCCTCTCCTTTTTATCTTCACACATGGCTCTCTCCCCACAGAAATACTCCCTGCACACCATCAGCTTTTCCCTACTGGGTCCCATAACCCACTCTGGAAGCTTCCCTGGTTCCCCTTCATGTTCCCACCACACACCAGGCACAGTCCTGCTATCCCATCCACATCAGCTCACAGTGTGTTTTTTCTGCCAGATTATCTGCCCACTGAGGCAAGAAGTGGAGCTACTATATTTAGCCTGGTGGCCCAGGTTGAGAACTTCAGATTTATGCTCAGGGGGAACAAGTCATTTCCCACTTTCTTCCCTGACTGACAGCTTCTTCCCTCTCCCACAGCCCTGCCCCATGACTTGGTGTCTGCTAAGATGTGATGTACAGAGGCAGCTGCCTTGTAAAACTACTGGTAGCCTGGCCCCAAAGAGTGTAGTTGCTGGTTCAAAATGAAAGCAAATAAACAAACAATAGCAACAACAAAACTGGGTTATTTTGCATTGGAGTTTAAAGGCACCACAAACCCAACCTCTTGTTTAATGTGGGTTCTAGAAGCAGATGCTACTGGAGAATGAAAAGCTGGAGTTCCCAAGCTCTGTGGTGGGCAGAGTTGAGGAATAAGTCTATTTTGTGCTTGCAAACCACCCCCCACCACCCCACAAACCACACCCTCGCCTCCCCCTCAGCAGGCCCCCTCACCCTCCCTTAAGGTACTGGGCATCCTGCTGTGAAAAACCCATAGCCACACCCGACCTTCCAGAAAGAATGAAGGCACACTCCCAAAGAGGCCTGATTGCCTACCACTCCAAGTTAGAGCATGGGTAAGGGGCATTTTACCCAAGGACAATACCTTCTAGCATTTTAACTACACTAAAGCTTTCCTGACCATTTTCAAGCAGGATATTCAAACATTTTGACAATAAAAGCCATGGCGAGGTTTTCGGGGGGAGGCATTCTAACATTCCCTTCAGCGAAGAGTGGAGGAAAAAGAAGGAAAACATGAATATTTCTCATCACTGTTAAGTTGCATTAATAGAGAGTGTGCCTAAAAATGTCGTTGCAAAAAGAAGATGCAAAGAGTGAAGGACTTGAGGCTCCCTAACTGGGAAGTGGCGGGTACACATGAAAATTCCATTCTCCTGAGCAGAATTCCCCTGGGACAGAAGTGCTACCATTTTGATCTCTGAAAAGCAATACCAGGGGCCTCTTAAAACAATCTCAGCATCTTGCTAGAAAGGATTTCCAACCAATGGGCTTCTCCTGCTGCTAGGGTGTCTTTTAGAGGGGAGACAGGGAACAAGGCTGTCTGCACCTGCAGAATGTAGAGCCCCTGCCAGACCCAGGAAAATTCAGCCTAGAAAATGTAGAATCCTGACGTCTTGTTTCCACAGGCTGCGCCTGCCACCTTATGGTCAGTCTGTAGCATTGACCGGCCAAATGGCAAATTTCCCTGGAATGGGGCTTTAAACTGTGGAAATAAAGAGCATTTTCTGAACGTTTAGGTTGCCATTGTCGAAATCATCATCACATGGAATTGCTAACACTTACAACAACCCTACAAGTGAGGCACTCTTAGGATCCTCTCCATTTTACAAACTGAGGTCCTAGAGAGAATAGATCATTGCCCTTGATCACATGGAAGAAAAAGCTGAGTCAGATAAGCACCTTAATTATCCAATTCTTGACTGAGTCCACTTCATCTGGACAATGAATGGCCATAGAGTCTGTTCCACAGCTGATTGATACAACCCTACCACAGCAACTGCTGCCCAGTCAAGCATCCTGCCCAGAGCAGGAGCCCAAAGGACAGGTCAATAATACTGAGATGTCAGCAGGAAAGAGCACTAAGCAAAGTGGGGCCCACATACAGGCAGAGACCAAGTCACTATTTAGTGTCACTCAGCAAGCCTCATTGTCTGGCAGAAGGAGGACAGAGGCAAATGGCTGCACCTCACATTCATAACATCCTTAAATGCAGAGCTGGGCCATTATCTCCAAATGATAGCAGTACACAGAGTGGGAGGAAGCTGATCGTAAGGCATCTTAACCTGGATCCCATTACTGGGTCACAAACCTTGTACAAATAATTCTGTAATTATATTGTGATAATTATATCTTGTCATACAATGCTATCACATTTTTGTGTTAAGTGCACTAAGTTGTTAATAATAAATATTTTAAATATTGGTCTTCGTAATTTCTTCATTTTGGAGTAATAATAATAATAATAAGCCTTTTAAACTTCTGAAAGGAACTCCACTGGAATTATTGCAATGAAAAGGGAAGCCCAAAGAAGACTGCCTTTTTTTATTACAAACTTAAACTGGACACTCGCCTTGTTGATAAGCAGCCATAGCCTGAACTTGGCCTCCTGTGCTTGTATAAGGCACCAAAGAGAACAAGGTGCAGAACAGAATGCTGTGCATTTTGTCCTCCCAGCTTCCTGACCACCAAGTAGAGAAGATAAAAAAAGAGTTCACAGAGGAGAAATTAAAGAGTGCTTTCGTTGGCTTTGTAAATGGTTCCTAGCTCCTAATGTATTGGCAAAGGTCAGGACAATAAAATGCTCCTTCCTGCAAAAGGCATAAAGAGACCTCTCCAGTCTCCTGGCTCTTTCTTTGTGCCAGTGAGAATGAAAATACAAAACTCACCATCATTCAATATGTGTTAATGTAACAAATCACTGAGCTTGTTATCATTATAATACATGACAACTGGAAAAATTTTATATATATATTTTTTCTCTATAACATGTCTCCAAGCATTTTGTTCTTTCTTGAAACAATTCAAAGTCCCCTTTATCAAAGCACATGTGACAGAAACTTAAAAGGCAACTTCCGTCCAGGGCCCCTAGGCAAAGAGCTTTGACCAGATTTTCTGACAAGTGCCTACAGCTTTGCCCACACCCCACCTGGACCCTATCCCCACGTGTCAGGGCAGCTCTGTGCACCCACACCTGCTCCCAGGACTCACAGGTTGGCCAGGCCTGCCTTGCGCACAGCTGAGGAAATGGCTTTGATGGCCGTCAGCATGGTGTTTAGCAGCTGCGTGAGCTCTCCAGTCCCTTTCGCCTGACGCCCCTTTTCCATAACATAGCGAGTCAGTGTGACCATGTCCGTTTCGAAGGGGCTTCTGTCCGTCATTGTGGCAGTTAATTTTTCAAATCCTTTTCTCCCTGCAGAAAGCCTTGTTTATCTCTTAAGAGCTGTAGCTCCCTGATATCAGAGCTGGCCCAGGACCTTTAAGGAAAATTGCCTAGCCCACGTGATTGAGGTAACTGGGCAAGCCACAAGGATATCTCTCTGGCACACTCTTCTAAACACTGTCAAGCCACAGTGCAAGCTGTAAATAGAACTGGGAAGCCCAGAGACACAGATCTATTTTCTCTTGATGAGCTGCTTTCTTTAAAGATCCTAAGAAGTAACCGTCTAGTAATAAGTGGGAGATGAGAAATGCAGCCACTATGAAATGATCCATAAAATCTTCTTATTCAAGGACTGGAAAGGATTCTTTGCATCTATCTAGTGCAGAATCCAATTCTCCTGTGGTTTATAGAAAGCATCTTGGCAGTTATCTTATCTGGGGTATAGGTGACAAGATAAAGTAATGGCAATCCTGGGACCTCTTAACAAGGAAGGGTTCTTTCATACAGGTTGAAAGATGCTTTTTATTTCCCAAAAAACATGTAGAACTGAATGGATATCCATAATAGATACCCAGATATGGAAGAAATAAATTCTATTTCTAGCACAGCACCAGAGTTATTTTATCAGTTTCTCTAGATTTGCACTTTTATGACAAAATAATGCCTGCTTATTGAAAAGGAAACACTGCAGAAGTATATAAAGAAAAATCAAAAGTCCTCACCACCAGCCCATTCCCCAGCCCATTCCCTGGAAATAACTGCTGTTACAGCAGATGGGTGTCTGCATTAATAGCAGGCACTGGTGGGGTCTGCACAAGGTGGTCCAAGCTGTTTCTCTAGGAAGAGACAGACCTGGCTCTGAGTCCCCAGCTAGTTATCTGCTAGTTGTATAAGGCCTCCATTTCCTCACTTTTAAAATGGGATTATAGTAAAACATCTACCTGTCTTATATAGTAGTTGTGAGGATTAAACTGATAAGATGTGCCTGGTACACAATAGGTGCTCAATACTTGTTAGCTATTATTGCCCTTACAACTTTTTGATGTATATGTAATTATTATATATACATATATAATTTCATTTTACAAAATAGAATATGCACATTGCTCTGCAATTTGGTATTTTTTTGATAGTTATTTCAATTAGAATATGTTTAGCTGCAAGTAATAGAAAACTCAGAGTGATTTAAATGTGTGGCAACTCATTTTTCTCCTATTTTCTCAAGTTCAGTTGGAGGTGGCTGCTGGCATTCATTTAGCCATTCAAAAGTTCCACTAGGGACCTCTGTCTCTTTTCTGTGATTCTTTGTGCTAACTTTTGCCCCATGCTTGTCATTTCATTGGCACAACATAGCCACCACAGCTATAAACATCTAGCCTGTATTGAAGAACTGTACAGGAGAGAAAGGGCAGCTGTAACTACATCAGTTTCCTTTTATTAGAAAAGAGTAGGTAAATACACTGTGCTTCCTCACACAACCAAAAAAAGGACAACAACAAATTTAAAACCCCAAAACAACCAGAACTGACAGAAAATCAAACTGTGTGGAAGTCCAACAACCAAGGAGATAAAGAACAAACATTCCTCCATACCAGTAGGAGAGGCAGAGATGGGAAGCTGGGCAGAGAGGCATTGTGGCAAGGCAGCGACTGGCAGACAGGGCCAGGTGATGGCTGGTGGAGCAAGTGGTCCCACATTTGTGTGCAGACAAACTGGGAAAAACGACTGGGGAGTGAGACTGACTGTGCAACCCAGGGTTCCATTGTGTGGAAATAAAGCCTCAAAACCTGTGACTGAAAAATCCTGTGAGGGTTAATGTGGTGGGAGAAATTCCCAGCCTCACAGGAGAGTTCATTGGAGAGACCCACAGGGTCCTAGCATGTACACAAAACCACCCACCTGGGAATCGATACCAGAAGGGCCCAATTTGCTTGTGGGTAGCAGAGGAAGTGACTGAAAGCCAGCTGAGAGCCCAGCAAGTGGCACTACTCCCTCTCTGACCCCTGCCCCACATACAGCAACACAATGCAGTGCTGTGGGTTACCCCACCCTGGTGAATACCTAAGGCTCTGCCCCTTACTATGTAATAGGTGTGCCAACATAAAAAAAAAAAAAATGGCCCAAATGAAAGAACAGATCAAAGCTCCAGAAAACAATACAACTAAGGGACGAAGAAATAGCCAACCTATCAGATACACAGTTCAAAACACTGGTAATCAGGATGCTCACAGAACTGGTTGAATATGGTTGCAAAATAGAGGAGAAAGTGAAGGGTATGCACAGTGAAATAAAGGAAAATGTACAGGGAACTAACAGTGAAGGGAAGGAAACCAGGACTCGAATTAATGATTTGGAGCAGAAGGAAGAAACAAACATTCAACCAGAACAGAATGAAGAAACAAGAATTCAAAAAAATGAGGAGAGGCTTAGGAACCTCAAGGACAACTTTAAATGTTCCAACATCTAAATCATAGGGGTGCCAGAAGGAGAAGAGGAAGAGCAAGAAATGGAAAACTTATTTTAAAAAATAATGAAGGAGAACTTCCCTAATCTGGCAAAGGAAATAGACTTCCAGGAAGTCCAGGAAACTCAGAGAGTCCCAAAGAACTTGGACCCAAGGAAGTACACACCAAGGCACATCATAGTTAGATTACCTAAGATTGAATACATGAAGAGAATTTTAAAAGCAGCAAGAGAAAAGGAGAGGGTTACTTACAAAGGAGTTCCCATAAGACCATTAGCTGATTTCTCCTAAGAAAACTTATAGGCAAGAAGGGACTGGAAAGAAATATTCCAAGTCATGAAAGGCAAGGACCTATATCCAAGATTACTTTATCAGCAAAACTATCATTTAGATGGAAGGGAAGATAAAGTGCTTCCCAGATAAGGTCAAGTTCAAGGAGTTCATCATCACTAAGTCCATATTATATGAAATGTTAAAGGGACTTATCTAAGAAGAAGAAGATCAAAAATATGAATAGTAAAATGACAACAAATTCACAACTATTAACACCAAACCTAAAAGAACAACAACAACAAAAAAACCTAAGCAAACAACTAGAACAGGAACAGAACCACAGAAATGAAGATCGTATGAAGAGTTATCAGTGGGGGAGTGGGAGGGAGAGAAAGAGGGAAAAGGTACAGGGAATAAGTAGCATAAATGGTAGGTACAAAATAGACAGGGGGAGGTTAAGAATAGCATAGGAAATGTAGAAGCCAAAGAATTTATATGTATGACCCATGTACATGAACTAAAAGGGGTGGTGGGCAGAATGCAGGTGGAAGGGGTATGCAGGGCAGAGGGGAATAAAGGGGGGTTGGGACAACTATAATAGCATCATGAAT
This sequence comes from Tonatia bakeri, assembly GCA_004024845.1. Classification (NCBI taxonomy): domain Eukaryota; kingdom Metazoa; phylum Chordata; class Mammalia; order Chiroptera; family Phyllostomidae; genus Tonatia; species Tonatia bakeri. The sequence continues at coordinate 6,860 of PVIA01006599.1, read as the reverse complement.
AAGATAAATTTAAAAAATTTTTAAAAGAAAAGAAAATTTTCCCAGAACACACCCCTTGCCCCTATTCTGGTAGACTTCTACTTCATAGAATTGACCAGATTTGTATTATAGTGTGATCCCTTGTTGCAAGAGCTGAATGTTCATTCTAGTGTCTAGTGTCTGCCATAGCAAAACATCTCAAAATGTATCCATGCTGGTACACAAAGACTTACTGCATCCCAATGTGTGTTCACAGTTGGGTTGTTTTGGAAATGTGTACTCTTCAGACAATGCTGCAATAAGCTTCCTCATGTTTGTGCTTGGACTTGTATGAGGGCTTTAGAAAGCTGCAGCTCGAGAATAGGAACTGCTATGACATAACATTTAAAGTTTCATATCACCAGGATCTATCTGGGAAAAGTCCAGTCATTGTTGATACAACAAAAATGGTTTGTGTGACATCAATGTAATCTGCCAGCCAAGGAGCATGGACTGGAATGCGCATGTGTGAACAATGATGACTTCACTGCACTAGTCAGTGGGGGTGGTAGATGCCATTGAGTGAGCATGTATAGTGTGTGGCTGTCACATTCAAAATGATTGGGCAAGCAGAGCAATGAATCTGCATCAAATTTTGCATTAAGCTTGAACATTTCTTTGCAGAAACTATTCAAATGATTCAGGAGGCTTTCGGGAACAATGCAATGAGTGCAGCACAAATAAAAGTGTGGCACAAACGCTTCAAAGATAGTCAAGAATCTGTTGAGAGTGATCCACATTCTGGAAAGTGTGCAACAGGCAGAACACCTGAAAATGTTGAACGTGTACGGGCTGCAATCAACAAAGATCAGCAACTGACATGTGAGAACTAGAAGCTGATATGGGGATTCAAAAAACTACTGTGCTCAAGATTTTGCTGCAGGATCTTGGCATGAACTGTGTCATGGCAAAATTTGTTCTGCAGCTTCTGCTACCAGAGCAGAAGGAACACCATGCTGTAGTTGCTAATGACTTGATTCAAATCACTACCAATGAACCAGATTTCCTCAAGGTCGTAACCAGAGATGAATCATTGGCCTACAGCTATGATCTGGAAATGAAGGCCCAGTCTTTCCAATGGAAGTTGCCTTGTTCTCCACACCCCAAGAAGGCACAGCAAAGTCTCAACAAGATCAAGACCATGTTAAGTGTATTTTTGATTGGGAAGGCATTGTCCATCATGAGTACACGCCCTCAGGCCAAACAATTAATAAGGAGTGCCACCTCAATGTTCTTGTAAGCTGAGAGATGCAATATGATGAAAACAGCTGCAGCTACGGGCAACTGGTGATTGACCACTTCATCAAACAATGCACCCACTCATGCATCATGTCTCATGAGATTTTTTTGTGAAATACCAAATCACCCAGGTGACTCAGTACCCCCACAGCCCAGATTTGGTGCCCTGTGACTTCTGGCTTTTCCTAAAACTAAAATCACCTTTGAAAGAGAAGAGTTTTCAAACTGTCAATGAGATTCAGGAAAATACAAAGGGACAGCTGATGGCAATTCCAACAAAGGGTTTTGCAGAGTGTTTTGAATAGTGGAAGAGATGCTGGGAGAACTGTGTGAGGTCCCAAGGCGCCTACTTTGAAGGAGACTCATTGTCCTGTGTACAATGTTTCTTGTATCTTCTTCAGTAAATGTCTGTTTTAGATAGCGCATGGCTGGATACTTTCTAGAAAAACCTCATAAACCAGAAAACTCTCTTTTTCCCCTCCCCTAGAGATTCAGAGAATTGTGATTACTGTAGAATGGAACTTTCTTTGATCCTGATGAATCATATTGCCACTAACAACTAACTAAGTTTTGTCTTTCACATAAGCAATCGACTATGATTCTTCAGACATAGTTACAGAATGAGCTGGCAATTAGTTCTGAGCCAGTAAATGACTGCCAGATGAAGAGAGTGGCCTGATGGGTTGGTTTTCAGGTTCCCTTTGAAATCTAACATTGTCATCTGATGAAGGGTTTCCTGCATGATTGGTGCAAATCAATATCACTCCAAGTGGATGTCACATCTTCCCTGGATGTGAACATGTACATCCACACAAAAACCCAGTCACAAATATTTATAGCAGCTCTATGTATACTTGTCAGAAACTGCAGGCACACAAATGCTCTTCAAGGGTGAATAGATAAACCATTGTAGATCTATAAAATAGAATACTACTCAGCAATCAAAAGGAACAAGCTATTGTTACATGTAGCACTGGGATGAATCTCATAGGTACTGTGCTAGTGAAAGAAGCCAGCCTCAAAAGACTATATGCTATATGATTCTAGTTGTATGATATTCTCAAGAAAACAAAATTGTAAATACAGAACAGGTCCATGATTGCCAGGGGGTAAGAGTGAAGGGAGGACACAGAAAACAGGAGCATTTTGCCCATTGGAACTGTTCTATATCCTGGTTATAGTGATGGTTCTTGAATCTATGTGTTAAAATTCATAGAGTTGTACATTTTTTAAATGTCACTTTATGGTAAAGCAAAATTCAAGTGGATCACAGGTAGTCTGCAAACTGTGCTGGCCCATTACTAGGTAGGTAAAAAAGTTCAAAATATTTAAAAATTTCTATAGCACTTTCATATATTTTGTTTATTCTGATCATATATATTAAAATATAATTTAAATTTAACAGTAAAATGTAATTTAATTTTAAATGACATTACAATCTAACACTAAACAATCAGGACCTATACTTGTATTTTATAACTATTTTTAATTTCATTTTTTCCAGTAGCTTTTTTTTACCATTTTAACCATTTTTAAGTACAGTACAGTGGCATTAAGTACATTTGCATTATTTTGCAACCACCATACATCTCCAGAACTTTTTTATCTTCCCAATAAAACACTGTGCCCAGTAAACAATAATGCCCACTCAGTCCCTAGCCCCTGGTAATCACTGTTCTACTTTCTGTTTTTATGAATTTAACAATTCTAGGTAATTTATATAAGCAGAATTATGCAATATTTGTCTTTTTGTGATTGGCTTATTTCGCTTAGCATAATATCTTCAAGGTTTACCCACATTGTAGCATTTGTCTGAGTTTCCTTCCTTTTAAGACTGACTGAGTAATATTCCATTGTATTAATAGACCACATTTCGCTTATCCATTCATCAGTGGACATTTAGGTTGCTTCTGCCTTTTGGCTATTGTGAATAATGCTGCTGTGAACATGGTTGGAGAAATACCTCTTTGAGTCCCTGCTTTCACTTCTTTTAGGGTTCATACCCCAAAGTAGAATTGCTAGCTCATATAGTAATTCTATATTTAATTTCTTGAGAAACCACTGTACCTCTTTCCACAGAAGCTGCACCATTTGTACTCCCCCCAGTAGTGCCCAAGAGTTCCAATGTCCCCACATCCTCACCAACTGTTATTTTCTGTTTTTTGATAAGAGCTATTCTGATGAATTCAATAAAATTATATCTCACTGTGGCTTTGATTGGCATTTCCCTAATAATTAGTGATGTTGAACATCTTTTCATGTATTCATTGACCTTTCCAGTAATTATTTTAATTATGTTTTATAAAAGTATTTGTTCACAACAGATTGGAAGTGAAACAAACAAACCAGTGGTTTAAAACAACTACAGGGAGAAGCACTAGTGCTCAGCACACTGTGGGTGTGAAGAATGAGTGAAAGACTGGATAACTTAGGCTGTAGGAGGAAGAAGTATTCATCAGAGTCATTTATAAGCAGTCAACTGCTCTCCCATAAAAGGAGCCAAGGAAGGGTCTGCTGCTTCTGCCACCAGCTAGCCCACGTTGACAGATGACTACACAATTATCCTCCTGGCAGCTACATTTAAATGTTATTAGTTCAAGTTACCCAGTGATCTAAAATTGCAGCCGATGACCTTTCAGCAAATGCCAAAGTTCTTTCAGGGCACTCCACAGGGTGGAAACCAGTAGAGCAGCTGTGGTGAAAGCCCACAGGAAGGCAGAAGAGCTTCCAACTCACATTTGCTTCAGTGCCACTGATACGCTGGTGACCACAAAGCTATCTATGGCCTTGCTCTGCTTAGTGAAAGATGCTCAAAGATCTGAGTCTAAGTCAATAAAGACAAGCAGACTCTCCTGACAGTTGAGGCAATCTCGCTCATGTGTCAGGGCCTTCCATCCAAAGACAAGGACCTAGAAGGTGACTCTGGAGTATAAACAGAGGGACCATTCTTTGTTAGCAACTCTGCTAATATGTTTTAAACACACTCTCCCGTGTAATCCCAGTATCTGTTTGGGGGGTTTTATTTCTTAGTTTTTAATCAGGAAAGGTTTTAATAGAAGAAACAATGTCATCAGGTACAAATAAAGAAAATATTACACAATTATATCAAAATGTTTTTAAAAATCTGCACATTGACCCCCATTAGACTATAGTACTTACCTGACACTTGAGCAGTGAACATAAGATGTCATTTTACACTGCTTCACATGGGGAATTTGATTTCCTACAGGTTGCACCTACTTTTCTCATGCTCTAGTGAAATCAGTTTGATGCTTAAGCATCAACTTTGTAGGATAACAGAAAAGAAAGAAGAAAAATAAACAATACAATTTTGGGAGCTTCCAGTCAAGATGTAGGCATAGGTAAAAATGGCTCACTTCCTTGCACAACCACATCAAAATTACAACTAAAACATAAAATAAACATCACTCAGAACCATCAGAAATTGAGCTGAATGTAAGCCTGAAACTACAGAATTAAAGAAACCACATCAGTTCAGGTGGTAAGAGGGGCAAAGATGTAGAACAAGCTGGTCACACACCCATATGTGGTAGGCAAAAATTCTGGAGGGATATCTTGGGAGCACGGGGTCCCAGCCCCACACCAGGCCCCCCAGCACAAGCTTCCTATGCCAGCGAGATAAGCCCCCCTAACTTTTGGCTATAAAAACCAGTGGGCATTGAATTAGTGGAAGAAATTGCTAGATTCCCAAACAATTTCTCTTAAAGAAGCTGCACATGGACATAGTCAGACTTACTCCCTCTGAGCTCTAGCACCAGGTTAGCAGCTGGATAGGCACCAGTGGGATACTGGGAGGAAATGAAGTGTTGGCATCAAGGTGAGAGCTGGGGGACAGCTTTCTTCCAGACCGAAAGGTAAGCAGAGGCCTTTGTCCCTTTTTTTAATCTTCCCCCCACACCTAGAGCTACAGAACCATCAGGTGGGCGCCATATCTGGGACTCCATCAACCTGGCTAACAATGTTAGCCCTTCCCTAAAGATATCCTGAAGCTCCACCCCACCAGGCCCAACCAAGCTGTGATCAGTGGCTTTTTCATATGAATGGTTGGTCTTGGCTCATGCTTCACAATTTCCTAAATACTCTCAAATAAGCAAAAGCCAGCCTCAGTGAGCCCCCAGACCCTGTACATCTTGCTAAGGGACCTGAGGCCCAGCACTAGCAGCCACCAGCCCAGGTTCACAGCTTGGCTTCACATGGGAACCTCCAAGCCCTGCACAAGTAGTAGACATCTGCAGATCACTTTGTAGTTCCTGCAGGTGGCCTTGGGCAGAACACAGCAAGGGGGCTAACCTTGGCCTGCACCACCCAGGAAACCCCAGAGCCAGCACACCCAGTGGACAGCTAGAGACCACATTGGAGCACCATCACCCTGCTCTTGCATGGCTGATCCTCCACAGAGGGCAGGTATTGGTGGTCAGTGGTCACAGCCAGTCCTTGCATCTGACTGGCCTGCATAAATCCCTCCCACTGACTGGCCAATAGCAATCAAGTCTCAACTAAAAAAAGAAGATGTACTCAGCCCATATGGAGGATGCACCTCAAACACCCAGTTGGGGTGAAAGGGGAGGCTGTGCCACTGGACTACAGGACACCTACTACATTAGACCAAGCTACCAAGACAGGGAGTCATAACAGCACGACCTAATACAAAGAAACAAAAACAGGAAGGCTGCCAAAATGAAGAGACAAAGAAACATGATCCAAATGAAAGAATAAATCAAGAATCCAGCAAGAACTAAACAAAATGGAGATAAGCAATCTATCAGATGTAGAATTCAAAACACTGATTAAAGGATGTTCAAAGAACTTAGTGAGGATCACAACAGCATAAAACAGGTCTAGTTAGAAATGAAGGGTACACTAATTAAAATAAAAAGAACTTACAGAGAAACAACAGTAGAATGGATAAGGACAAAAATCAAATCAATGATTGGAAACATAAGGAAGCAAAAAAACCCCAATAAGAACAAGAAAGAAAAAGAATAGGAAAAAATGAGGATAATATAAGGAGTTCTGTGACAACTCAAGCATTTCAAAATTCACATCATATGGGGTGCCAGAATGATAAGAGAAAGAGCAAGAAATTGGATACTTATTTGAAAAAATAATGAAAGAAAACTTTCCTAATTTGGTGAAGGAAATAGACATGTAAGTCCAGGAAGCACAGAGAGTCCCCAACAAGATGGATGCAAGAAGATCCAGTCCAAGACACATCATAATTAAAATGCTAAAGGTTAAAGATAAAGAGAAAATCTTAAGAACAGCCAGAGAAAAGTAGTTAATTACCTACAGGGGAGTGCCCATAAGACTGTCAGCTGACTTCTCAAAAGAAACTTTGCAGGCCAGAAGGGATTGCCAAGAAATATTCAAAGTCATGAAAAGCAAGGACCTACAGCCAAGACTGCTCTATCCAGCAAACTATTATTTAGAATCAAAGGGCATATAGCTTCCCAAATAAGAAAAAACTAAAATACTTCATCATCACCAAAACATTATTATATGAAATGTTAAAAGGACTTATTTAAGAAAAAGAAGATCAAAACTATGAACAATTAAATGGCAATAAATACTTATCTAAAAAA